>LPNX010747848.1:0-15189 GCA_001517045.1 Pseudotsuga menziesii | reverse complement strand
ATGACTTTAATAGAAACCCTATGGCCAACATACTAATGCAAACACTATAACAAAAATGTATACTTTTTAATATCCATAAAAGATTATACAATCTTATTTATTCTAATTCAAATTATATAAAGAAAGATAACATTAACTATTAAAAATATTTAAATTTGGTTTTACCATCATTAAATAAAGAAGATAACAATTATAATCTAACAAAACTATGAACTATTTCACACCCACACCAAAATAATCAATATACTCTCATATCATAAAATATATATAAAACCAAATCCAAAAACACTCCATTACTAATATTTTACAAAGTCAATGAAAAAATTTAAATTTAACACACTATCATATGCATAAAAATCAAATTTGAGACAAATTTATTTAGTAACATCACAAAACAAATTTGTAGGTTAGTGGGAATTGATTTTGTTATTTCTATCATTAGGGAAAACATAAGTATCTTTAGGTAGACTAAAATAGATACAAAATGTGAACAAGAATGTGTGTATTATATGAGATGTGAGTGGTTCAATACATGAATAATATTGACAAATTATACAACTAGTTTCCAGTGAGAGGTCGCACATGTGGTATATGTCACATCTATAAAAAAAACTTACATTCAGTAAAATTCTACAAAATAAAACATTAAAAACGCTAATCATGAAACACTATGAAAACATTATGAAGTTGGTAAAATTTTATGAAAATCTTACAATGTTCATTAAAAGTATGAAGATAAGAACAAATTATGTAATAATTTTTTTGAAAATTCCACAATGCTAACTTAAATTACTAAAGATAAAATATTAAAAATATACAAAGTTTTAGAGGTGATCAGTTTAATTATAGTCAAATTCTATTGGATACAAAAATATATATTTATTAATAATAACAAATTATTAAATTTTCACTATTATTATTAAAACATTATGAAAATATTGAAAATTATTACGTTAATAATTTCCATCTCATTATGGTTATTGATGTCTTTCATGGTCTGGTCCGCGTAAAACAATAGGGCCCGAAGTTATTCTATAGATTTTCCCACATAGTCTAGAAAAATAATAGGGCGCGAACTAGTTCTATTGATTTTCCCACATACTCTGGACAAAGGAGTAATAAAACCGGCCATGACATCCTAGTTGCTTTATCAGTGGAGCCACTTTTTCCAACCCGCCCGCGGAGGCTTACTCAGATTCTCTATCTATTTATATATGTAATAATAAGAAGATGGGACTTGCTGTATCCATAGGCCGTCTAGTGACTTCGGTGTTTTCCTAAGTCCATCTGACATTTTGGCTACAAGGCTGGATAATTATTATTCAATGTGATAGCTACGACAAGGCTTGATAATTTTGAATAACCTGGGTTGGGGCCATGTTTTCCCTAAGTCCGTCTAGTGACTTCGGTGGGATCGATCATTGAGCGATGTCGGTGATCAAGATTTGGGCAATCATCCATCTATCAGAACAAGTATAAAAAAAGAATTTTATAGGTTATGATCATCATTTAACTAACTTGTTGCCGTAAATAGGAAATCTAGACATAATAACAAAATTACTTTGGGTTGTTGAAAATAATAAAAAAATATTTTAAAATAAGTAATAAAATTTAAGCATTTCAAACTATGTTTTGTCTCTTATAAATTGTAATTTTTATTTAAATAATAATAATAATATTATTATATTAAAATTTCAATAAATATAAATCATATTAAAAAATAAAATTATAATTACAATCAAACACAGTATTTGTATGAAGTAACTTTTTTTAAATTTTTATTATCATACACAAAATTAGGGTAGGTGACCTTTTTTAGAGTCCAATTATCATAACCTGTCTATTATTTGTATTTAATGTCATACACATGCTAGAATAGAAATCATAACCTGTCTATTATTTGTATTAAGTCATACTAGTCCCCATTCAACATGCTTCTAAATATCAGAAAAAATATGAAATATGAAACAATCTTAGAAAACTCTCATATTACAAATAATTTCTTACAACTACCTATGATGTTAACACATGTTTCTTTTTACAACTAAGAGGGATGTTAACACATTTTTTTTTTACTTTTCATAGGCCAATTTATAAAATTGTATAACTATTGTTTTAGGTCAACAAAACAAGTATATTTTATCAAAACGATCATGAGTAAAGGGGAATTGTAATTGTAAGTTGTTTGGATTTAACTACATTACATTACTGTAAGTAAAGGGGATTTGTAATTGCATTACTGATAAGTTGTTTGGATTTAACTACATTTAAGCTTAAGGTTCTTTTTTGTTTTAGTGTTGTTTTATGCTTACTTGTGCAGGTTTTTGGGTTGGTTTGGTTTGCTGTTAACTTAGTTTTTTTCTTTACATTTCGAAGTTGTTGGCCTCCATTCCATCTCCTCTTTTTCTTGTCTATAATTCCGATGTGCCTCAATGAAAAGGAGCTCTTACCCTAGCAATATCAATTTTTGGAAAGGGTGTAAGCATCTTGTCTGTGCATTAATTGAAGCTCGTCCTCACCCATTGCGCATGTAATAAGAATTCTACAATGGTGTTTGTTCACCGTGGTCAATTTATAACAAATATTCTCCGTTACTCCAACGGTATATAATTTATAACATCAACCGGAGGGAACTTAATACCCGGCAGTCAAATCGCCTTCATTTAACGACTTTGAGTGCAATCTACTCAATAAAAAAATAAAAAGCATATTATGTTAATGTCTAACAAGATGTAGTGTTGATATTAGCGATCATAGATTTAAAATTATAAATTTGATTTAATTGATTCTGGTTTGTCGACGGCGAATCTACAGCCGGGTGACTTCAACGTAGACATCCCAATGAAAGGAACCGATTTTTTTTATCACAATACATTTACTACCTATTAACATAGGGCATAGGGATTCCTTAACACAAGGAAGGTAAGGTAGGCCGGATTGCATCGAATTAAGCCAATAATAATAAGTAAAATAAAATTCAAAATGGTTTATAACCTATTCCTCTCTTTTACTTAGCACACAGCATTAAACAAATTCATATTTAATTCATATAGTTTTAAGGTTTCTAATTATATGAAGTAATGTTTAAGTCCAATAAACAATATGTTTATTAAAAGGTGATGAATATGGATCTACTTAAACTTCAAAAATACAATTATGAAAAATATGTTTTCATCGTAAGCATTAGTACACTCAAAACTTAAACACTAATAAAAGTTCGTTTCTCTCTTCCGTTAAGTTTTTGCTATAAACATTTCCGTATAAAGACACTGGTTACTAAACACCCTTGCGAGAAATTTGTTTTTTTAATTAATTTCCTTTATGTTTTCAATGAAAAACTATATCAAAAGTTGTTAGAACAAAACAAGAAAAATATAATTGGATCTATCAATCTAAAGGGAGGTAGGATGAATGTACCTACCTTTACCTGTCAGTCATCTGGTTGATTGGTTTTTACTCACTTGTCCTGTGCGATTTGTCAGGCATCGAGTTGGTCTGTGCGATCATCCAGCCATCTGAATAAGTGGAAGATGAGTAAATGCCTGATTATGATGACGATAGTAAAAAAACATATAAAAACAAAAACCAAGGAATGATCATTTTCAATGGAAGCATGTATTCCAAATACAAACCAAGGAACCGACCTTCAAGGAATTAATATATATAGAATGGGTTGAATAGATGGATATGATAAAAAATAAAAAGGCAGAGCGTAGGATACATTACAGGATCCTCAAGAAAGGAGGTGAGACAAACTTTGATAAAGCATTTGATACTCCCTGTTGTTCTATAAGCCAAATAGATGAAATCTTAAAACATGATAACAAATGGGTGAACTCCTAAAGAGGAAATAACAAATGAAATGAAATGATAGATATAGTTTTTAGTTTTTAGAGAAACAAAATTCCCAGGGTCTCATAGAAAATGCTCAATGTCTATAAGAAAATAAAACATGCAACAGAAAGAAATAAACCCCAAATTTACTGCAACTAGATATTAAGATATTAAAAGGACACCAGATAGATAAATTGTAAAATATTAAGATATTAAAAAACATAAGATAGATAAATTGTAAAATATATGCAGCTACCATATCCAAATAAAACTGTTACTACACAACAAAACAAATAAAATGCTATGCACATACATTTTCAAAATCCCACCACAGGGGAGAAGATGGAATCATGTAGATCATAGATAGTATATGAAATAAACAAACTAAATGAAAGATCCAAAATCTTAGAGACTCTTGTGCCACCGCTTTTGTTGCCACAGAGAACCGCGTCCAGCAGCTCTGCCTTGACCTTCGCCATTATCCACTCTGTAAGCAAAGCTGTTGTGTCTGTACAGTGGAAGATCATCTCCTGCATTGATGTCCAAATTTAAATCAAAACTGAAGTAAATGAATTAAATAATTCTAACCCTCCGCAGAAGTCCCCATTAATAGCCAGTGGGCGCAAATCCCATCGCCCTTCCGAACAGCAACTGCAAGTCCTCTGTAGTAAAACGAATAATTTATGATCAACATTCCATTAATTTTACAAAACCCAACAGGAATCTTTATTGAAAAATATACTATTAAAAAAACATGGTAAAAAAAAAAAGAAAGAATACCTGGTCTCCTCGTGACGTCTCTCCATAGCATCTGGCATATCATGTTCTTGCAGGCAGTCTGAGATATTGAGATCCATGGATCACTTCGAGTGCAAAGCGTCCACAGATGTTGATGATAACCCTTGCGCTCCACACAATCTGGAATAACACAGAAACCCTAGCCTCTTAAATTGCCCAATTTTAATAACTACATGTAATTACAGATAGTAAAATGAGCTGCCCAATTTCAATAACTACATGTAATCAACAATCGGTAAGCTAAAAGAAAGATCAGAAAGCTAATAATAATAACAAGGGTTTTTCAAGAAATATGAAGCAACCTAGTGGGTTGAATTTTAAATCCACCCCCCTTCCAGTCTCTTCGTGGAGTTGATCAGAGATCTAGACGCAGATCCGGTAGGTAGATACCTAGGGCTCTCCCATCCCCTAGTGCTCTCCCATCCTTATCCTAAGAGGAGAGATCACCATTGGAGCTTCGAACACAGAAACCCTAGCTTTCAGAAACCAAGTCCTCTCGCGTCGTAAGAATCACAAACTCTCAAAGATTCATTAATAACTCATAAATGCTCATCAATATAGCAAATAATTATATACTAGTGGATGCCGCCATATATTACATTGAGCAATCTATCAGAAATAAAAACTTTAAGCAGAAGATAAACACAATCATCCATGGAAACAACAATAAAACCATAAATAAAGCATAAGTATAGTAAATTCAATATAATGAGAGTGAATGAGTGACTGAGAATGGAATTGTTCTGCCCCCAAAAGGCTTCATCGAGCTAAAAATTATACTTCAAATATTACAAAGTATTCCCATTCCCTTATATAGCTTTACTCGCCCATTTCTAACATTCCATCTCTAGCAAGTCCTGTAGCGTAAGGAAATAAGAGCACACTGTTAATAATTTCTTTCAACAACGGTATTAATTTTTCAGATGGTATTAATTTTTCCATTAACATGCCAATTGAAAGACCAATAACAAAAAGGCCAAAACGAATAAGAAAACCAAGTATACAGAGAATCAATCTGCAAAATAGGAGAAGAGCTTTAGCTACTCACACATAAAGGTAGACTCCAGTGGCTGCGTCTAGGGATACACTAATATATTCTGGACTTCCAAATTTCCCAGAGCTTTCAGATAACCTAACCGCTTGAATATCAAATCCAAATATACAGAAAATCAATCTGCCAACAGGGGAAGAGCTTTAGCTGCAAACACAAAAACTTAGACTCCCGTCGCTGCGTCCAGGGAGATCTCCTCGACTTCCAAATCTCTGAGAGCTTTCAAACTTGATGTTCATCATTTCGCTTTTTTTTTAATATCTGATCAAGAATATCGTTATCGACTACTCATCATTTGAAATGTTTGTTTAGTTGCGTCTCTTCTTTTGCACGTTTTGCCATCTTCTATGATCATAACGGCTACGGCTACGGCTACTCATTTGAAATGACCCTCTTTTCCTGGATGTTTATGCTATCTTCTATAGTTGATCATATTAGCATCGAGTAAGGGTTTGCCACGTTGGATATGCATGTAGTTGATCATGTTAATATTTTGGGCTATAACATTAACCTGCGTAAGGGTTTTTGTTTATGGTCGCCGAGTGAGAGTAGTATGCATTTTTAATAACTTAAATATAGCTCAAGCTTTTGATTGTAGCGATCAGATTAGCCTACATTTTTAATAACTTAGATTTAAAGTTACTTTTTATTTTTATCTTATGTTAGTTTTTAATAACTTAAATTTAAAGTTACTTTTTATATCTATGTTAAATTAGTATAGTTAGTTTATGAAGAACATTATAAATTTTTAAGATATATTTTTTTATCTTAAATTTTAATATATATATATATACTTTTATAAAATTTATATCAAATCTACCTCCTTCCTATGTTTTTTCATGTAATTACAATTGCATCCTCAAATTTTGCCTTCCCTCTCAAATTAGCCTCCAAATTTTGATTATTGTAGTCATATTAGAATGCATTTTTAACAACTTAAATTAAAGTTATAGAAATATTTTTCTCTCCACTTATATATGGGATATTGATTCTTAGAGTAACAATAAAAATGAGAAGGTGACATTACCAAATGAATGATTCAATGTGATGTTCAGTTTTTTTTAATAATGTATTAAAATAAATAGGAACTATGATTATTTTAGATATTGTGTTTTAGTTTTTCCATTTGGAATTAATCTATTTTATTATTTAGGAATATAAATGAGAAAAGATCACTATAATTAGATTTTCAAATAATTTGATGATAAATTATTATTAATAAACTTTATTTAATATTTTATTTAACATGTTATTTTATAGTTGATTTCTTTTTTGTTACAAGTATATTTAATACTTTTAATTTTGTTATAAGTATATTGAATATGTTTCAATTTTCAATTTTCATTTTGTCTCTCTTAATTTATATTTAATATAAGTATAAAATAAATTGTGTGAAAAAGTAATTTGTTAATGCACAAAGTTTGGTTAATATTTTATTGGTTAAACATTATGGTTAAGCATATATATATATATATATAATAGTTCTAAGTCTCTTATAAGTATATTCAATAAATTTCAACTTTCATTTTGTTTATATTTACTTATACTTAATATAAGTATAAATTTATTTTATTTGTGAAAAAGAAGATTTTATTATACCATACTCTTGGTTAACATTTTATTTGTTAAAGGCAATGGTTATAGATTTAGTATTGTGATTTGATATGTTTTGATAATTTCAAAAATGTGTTTATAACATGGTTTATTTTAATGGGAAAATTTGGATTGAATTATGAACTTAATTTGATTTATTGACTAAATGTATTTCATGGATTGTTTTTACTTGTTTTTTTCTTTTTTTTTTTTCAAGTTAAAAGATTGAACTAACAATATTTCATGGATTGTTATTCAATAACTCAATTTTCAATATAATGTTAAATAAATATAAATCTATTAGTTAAATGTATAACTTCATAATTGAGAATTTGAATTTTTAATTCCATTTATGACTAAATGTATTTTATGGCTTATGATTGAAATTTGTTTTTTTTAAATATAATGTTAAATAAGTATAATTTTATTAGTTAACTGTATAATGATAGTTGAACATTCGATTTTTTAATATAGCTTTAAAATTAATATAATGTGCACTCTATTTGGGTTTGGATTAGCTATTAGGTTTTATACTTTTATGTTGTGGTTAGATTTTATTTTATTTTTGATGATTGATGATTGATGATGATGATGATGATGATGAACATCCACTGAGACCATTGAGACCAACTTTATTCTATCATACCTTAAGAAGGATAATACTTGTGATCAAAAAGATTTCAAAGATCATTATAGTTTTGGAAATTTAGGAGGTTATAAAGGTTTTTATTTTAGAAAATACTATGAATCTTAGATCTCATGTAGGTGTAAGCCCAACACTCTAAAAGAAAGTGATTTTCATTCTCAATGCTCATAGACTCACACATATGGAAAACCACTTCTTCCCATGGAGTTTTAGGAATATACCAATGCCCTGTTTTGCTATGGAGTTCATGAGAATTCGTTCTACTTTTGGCTATATTAGTTTTATTTCATGAGATAGTTACTACTGAGAGATACTTATGATCTTCCAAATTCGGATTAATGACCTCCTTATAGTATCTTAATTTTCTCTTAACCGCTAAATTTTCCTCACACCACAATTTCTCTTGAAACATAGAAGTAATAATATTTTTGGCATTATCAATGTTTGCAAAATGTTGTTTTTATCAATGCCCCAATGGTTTAACCAAGCTATGGTATATTTACCCTAGCACCACATGAAGGGTAGCTAGTTTTGACTTTAGTTTAATCAAATTTTAGGAAGTCTCTCATTTCTCATGTTATTTATCTTATTCTTGTACATCAGGTACCTAGTCATAGCCATGTTCTCAATGGGGGAAAGACCCAGTTCTCTTAGGAGAATAAGATAAGGCATATTTCTTTTAATTTTGGGTTTATAAGTTATAAACCGCTTCTGGATTTTCTCAATATTCCTCCAAGATTTTGTACAAATGTTGTGCCCCCATACTTCACAACCATATAAGCTAACATGAATGATAAGAGTTTCGAAGAGGAACTTCTTTTTATCCCACATGAATAAACTGGTTGATTTACAGTTATTTTCAAGACCAAAATAATCTTTCCACCCTCCATTAATCCTTTTGTCAATGCTATAGTTCTAATTTAGCTTGTAGTCACTTCCTCTATATTTCTATTATCATAAATAAAATTTGCATAGGCGTTTTTCTTAGATTTTATAATCATAATTTTTGTCTTGTCGGTGTTAACAATCGTACCCATGTTAAAGAATTTTTTTTTAATAATTCTTAATTTCTTATCAGGATCAGAAGGACTCCTTGACATAAGAACAATATCAGCAGCATAAAGTAGGAGGATGATAACTATCCTAGCTAAGATTTTACCAACACAACCTGCTTCTTCTAAACATCTTTCTAGGTTATTAATGTAAATGCCAAAAATGGTAGGGGAAAGGGAGCAACCTTGTTTAAATAAAATATTACAATTTATATCAATTTTCCACCCCTCATTATTTTTAAAAATGGAAATTACCTTTTCATATAACCTTATTGTGTACACTCTCATGTCAAAATGAACCGTGGGCTCCTCTAGCCCATTACATAGGTTATTTCTAGGCACTCCATCAAAATATTTTCTAAAATCCACCAAGAAACAAAATAGGATAGAATTATCATTACGACATTCCTCTATAATGATCATAAGCGTAATAAAGTGGTCCATGGTTGAATAATTCCTTCTAAAACCTGGTTTTCCTTTATCCCATTTACCTTCAATTTCTAGTCATTCATTGATCTTATTTTGTAAGATAATACTATATAACTTAACTAAGAGAGGGATAATCATAATAGTGTGATAATTAGAGGAGTCTTTTTTATCACCACTTTCGAAAATAGGAATAATGAGGCTTTGAGTCCAAGGTGTAGGAAACCCTTTCTTTACTACTATATTAAAGAGTTTGTAGATGTGCAGGATGAGGACATGCCCTGCAATTTTTAAGATTTCCACTTTGTAGCCTTCAATGTCTTTGGACTTTCCATTTGTTAAGATCTTAACCTTGAAATCTATGTCTTCTAATGATAAAATGTCTTTCATTGTAATAAGGGTTTGAAAGTTATCTCTGGTATATCGGGATTCATAAATATTTTTAAGATAGGAATTCCAATCTTTTCAAGCAATTTTATTTTCTTCTTTTGTTTTGCGAGTTAAAATTTTCCTCCAAAATTTCTTAGGAGCCAACTTGGAGAGGCACTTGTCTAACTGCAACATCAATGTTTGCATCCTCTTATTGTGGAAGAGGGCCCAAGTCGATCTACAACTAAATGTGATTGATATGGACAGTGGGATCCTCCTTTTATAACATTAGAAGGGTCGTGGGTCAATTAAACAACTCACACATGGGCCCTATTTTTTATTTTATTGAAAGAATTTGAAATTAGTTGTTTTTTCGGGTCCTTGTCATACAAAACTGACCATGTAATGATATCCATTTAGGGACAATCCAAGGTAATGATATCTATTTATGATTTGAAATATAGCTTGGACATTCAAATATAACTCCTTCATGTGTCTTTTCATGTAATTACAATTTCATCCTCAAATTTTCCATCCCTCTCAAATTAGCATGATTTTTTATAACTTCAAGTTTTGGTTGTGGTGGTCATATTATCATGCATTTTTAACAAATTAATTTTAAAGTTGTAGAGATATTTTTATCTCCACTTAAATATGGGATATTGATTCCTAGATTGACAACAAATATGAGAAGGTGACATTACCAAATGAATAAAACAATGTTCCCTGAAGGAACTTGTCTAACTGCATCATTAATGTTCACATCCTCTTGTTGTGGAAGAGGGACCAAGTCTATATACAACTAAATGTGATTGATATGGTAGCTGGGAGCCTCCTTTTATAACATTAGAAGGCTTGTGGGTCAATTAAACAGCTCACACATGGACCCTATTTTTTATTTTATTGAAAGAATTTGAAATCGGTTGTTTTTGGGGGTCCTTGGTGTTTTTGTACCAAACCGGCCATGTAATGATATCCATTTAGGGAGGGTCTAAGGTAATGATACCTATTTATGTATTTCAAACCTATCTTGGACCTTCAAACCTACCTCCTTCCTGTGTCTTTTCATGAAATTACAATTGCATCCTCAAATTCTGCCCTCCCTTTCAAATTAGCATGCAATTTTAATAACTTCAAGTTTAGATTGTTATGGTCATATTAGCCAAGAGCCTCCTTTTATAACATTAGAAGGGTCGTGGGTTAGTTAAACAGTTCACACATGGACCCTATTTTTTATTTTATTGAAAGAATTTGAACTTAGCTATTTTGGGGGGGCCTTGGCGTTTTTGTACAAAACCGACCATGGAATGATATCCATTTAGGGAAAGTCCAAGGTAATGACACCTATTTATGGATTTTAAATCTACCCCCTTCCTGTTTCTTTTCATGTAATTACAATTGCATCCTCAAAATTTTCCCTCCATCTCAAATTAGCATGCAATTTTAATAAATTCATGTTTTGACTGTGGTGGTCATATTAGCATGCATTTTTAACAACTTAAATTTAAAGTTATAGAGAGATTTTTCTCTCCACTTAAATATGAGATATTGGTTCCTAGAGTGACAACAAAGATGAGAAGGTGAAGGAACATGTCTAACTGCAACATCAATGTTCACATCCCCTTGTTGTGGAAGAGGGCCTAAGTCCATCTACAACTAAATGTGATTGATATGGAGGGTGGGAGCCTCCTTTTATAACATTAGAGGGGTCGTGGGTCAATTAAACAACTCACACATGGACCCTATTTTTTATTTTATTGAAATAATTTGAAATTAGCTATTTTTGGGGGTCCTTGGTGTTTTTGTACAAAACCGACCATGTCATGATATCCATTTAGGTACATTCCAAGGTACTGATACCTATTTATGGATTTCCATAAAGGAACTTGTCTAACAACAACATCATTGTTCACATACTCTTGTTGTGGAAGAGGTCCCAAGTCCATATACAACTAAATGTGATTGATATGGAGGGTGGGATCCTCCTTTTATAAGATTAGAAGGGTCGTGGGTCAATTAAACAACTCACACATGGACCCTATTTTTTTTTTTTATTGAAAGAATTTGAAATTAGTTGTTTTGGGGGGTCCGTGACATTTTTGTACAAAAATAGCCATATATTGGACTTTCAAATCTACCTCCTTCCTATTTCTTTTCATATAATTACAATTGCATCCTCAAATTTTTCCCTCCATCTCATTTTAGCTTGCAATTTTAATAACTTCATGCTTTAATTGTGGTGGTCATATTAGCATGCATTTTTAACAACTTAAATTTAAAGTTATAGAGAGATTTTTCTATCCACTTAAATATGGGATATTGATTTGGCTCCAACCAATAAAATACTAATGTCTAACCAACCAAGTCATCTCCAAGCGAAATCGATATGGATGAAGAGGGTCGTCCCACACATGTGGGCTAAATCCAAGGTCTAGGATATAATAAATAGATGATAAATGCAAGACTTTACCTCAGAGGAACTCCCACAAGATAGTGGGCAATGTACAAAGAGGAGATACCTGATTGGGAAACCATTCCTACAATGACAACAAAGATGGGAAGGTGACATTACCAAATGAATGACTCAATATGAAGTTCTGTTTATTAATAAGGTACCAAAATAAATAGGAGCTATGATTATTTTAGATATTGTATGTTAGTTTTTCCATTTGAAATTCATCTATTTTATTATAAAATTTAGGGTTATAAATGAGGAAACGACACTACAATTAGATTTTCAAATAATTTGATGATAAATTATTATTAGTGAACTTTATTTAATATTTTTTAATGTTATAATTATTTAACATATAGTTTTATAGTTGATGTATTTTGAGTTTGTTATAAGTATATTGAATATGTTTCAACTTTCATTTTGTCAATCTTAACTTATACTTAATAAAAGTATAAAAAAAATGTGCGAAAAAAATAACTTGTTATGCCACAATATTTGGTTAATATTTTATTGGTTAAAGATTATGACTTAGCATATTTAATACTTTTAAGTTTGTTGTAAGTATATTTCAACTTTCATTTTGACTTGTGAAAAAAGAGAGTTTATTATGCCATACTCTTTGGTTAACATTTTATTTGTTAAACACTATGGTTATAGATTTAGTATTATGATTTGATATGTTTTGATCATTTTTAAAATTTGTTTATGACATGGTTTATTTTAATGGGAAAATTTAGATTGAATTATAAACTTAATTTGATTTATTGACTAAATATATTTCATAGATTGTTTTTGCTTGGTCTTTTATTTTCTTTTTTCATGTTAGAGGATTGAATTAACAATATTTCTTGGATTATTATTAAATACATCAATTATGAATATTATGTTCAATACATATAATTCTATTAGTTAAATGTATAACATGGTAATTGAGAATTTGAATTTTTAATTTGATCTATGACTAAATGTATTTTATGTGTTATGATTGAAATTTGCTTTTTTTAATGTAATGTAAAATAAGTTTAATTTGATTAGTTAAATGTATAATGATAATTGATCATTCAAATTTTTAATATACTAATGTTGTGCTTAGATTTTATTTTATTTTTCTTTATTGATTGCAATGATGATGACGAGGAGGAGGAGGAGGACGATGATGACAATGCCGCCACCGCCGCCACCGATGACGCCGACGCCGACGATGACAATGATGAGGAGGACGAGGAGGAGAAGGAGGAGAACGACGATGACGATGGCGGCAGCAGCGGCGACGATGACAATGACGATGATGATTGTCCAAGGATAATACTAGTTTTAATTTAAAATCTTGTTCTTGTGCCCAAAAATATTTCCAAGCTCACTATAGTTTTAGCAAGTTAGGAGGTTATAAAAGTTTTTTAGTTTAGAAAATACAAGGAAACTTAGATATAATGTAGGTGTTAAGAAGGGAACTCTAAGAGAAAGTTATTTTCATCCTCAACGCTCATAGACTTACACATATGGAAAACCATTTCCGCCCATGGATTTTTAGGAATAGACCAACACCCTATTTCAGTATGGAGTTCATGAGAGTTCATTATACTCTTAGCTATATTAATTTTATTTCATGAGATATTTAATATCGAGAGATACTAATGATCTTCCAAATTAGGATTAATGACCTCCTTATAATATCTTAATTTTCTCTTAACCTCTAAATTTTCCTCACACCACAATTTCTCTTTCAACATAGAAGTAATAATATTTTTGACATTATCAATGTTCTGCAAAATGTCATTTTCATCAATGCCCCAATGGTTTAACCAAGCCATGTTGATCAATTATGAAACTGAAATGCATGAATATGAATAAGCACAAGGAATAAAGATTAGCAAGCTTAAAATAAGGAGCATAAAAATGTGTTATGGGTGTTGAAATGGAGAGAATACACAGAATATAGACAGTGAAGGGAGCCTAGGTTGAGTGTGAAGAAGCATAAGTACATCAAATAATGTAACAGAGTTGGTAAGAATAACTATATCTGGTTTTCAACATATTGTACTTAACAAAGTTTAAATCTATGGAATAAGGGTTGTAGGGTGGTTCCAGGGAAGACTTGTAATCTTCTATGTGCAAGTTTGAGCTTGTACAGGTATAGTGGGTGCTAGAAATCGAGGAGAGTTGGTGCTCTCCAAATCCAAAACCTATTAAGAAACATTACAGAACTTCTAATCACATTGATGGAGCAATGGGTGCAAAGCTAGTGCAAGGAAAACCTTAAGGGTTTTGTAAATGCATGTAATCAAATTTAAGAACTTATCTTAAAAATGGTTGTGGCTACTAGTTTTAGCATCATAGCTCCTACCCAGCATGACCTGCAACCACGAGTATAGTTTGGTTAGTATGCTTCTCGAAACCATAAACAATAACAAGATTGTTAATTATGGGTTGAACAAAGCTTATCTAGGTGTTTAGAAATGTGGGCATGGGAGGAGGTGACCATATTTCATGCATATTTCCTCCCTATCCAATGCCTTCAACCTACACATTTCGTGTTACAGTTAGAAATTGAAATTGATGTAATCAAAACAAATTGACAATTTTTGGTTTAAACTCTTAGCTTGGAATTTTGAAGAGAGGGCCGGGGGTCGGCTCCTTTAGAGTACCCTTATCCCTCCTCTTCTTGCAAACACAAGCAACAAATTTATCAACAAACCTATAAAAAGAATTATTTTTTTATAACCAATTAAATGCAGAGATATGTTTCCTTCTTACCTATTAGCACAAAGTTCTTATGCCAAAGAATGGAAAACTACATTGAAGCACCAACGTTGTAGTACACACCATTGGAGAAGTCTTGGATGCACATGAACAACTTGGGAGAATTACATCATCATGTCGCTAGAAAAAGTAAAACCATATACCCTTGCAACTTCACTTATTTAAAAATTCAAAATCTTTAAAAATACTTATATATATATATATA
>LPNX010747844.1:239404-262384 GCA_001517045.1 Pseudotsuga menziesii | reverse complement strand
CCCCCCGGCCTCCTTTTATAATTTATTGGACAGAGGTACCTCGGTCGAGGTATTTATAAACCCTCGGTCGAGGTATTTTAAAACCCTCGGTCGAGGTATAAAACCTTGACCGAGGGTTTATAAATACCTCGACCGAGGGCTGAAAAAAACCTCGGTCGAGGGCTTGATAAAACCTCGGTCGAAGTCTGTAAACCTCAGTCGAGGGCTTGATAAAACCTCGGTCGAGGTAATTTTTTTCGTTTTTGCCGAAATCCGCTTGCCAAAAAGTGTTACCCGGGTCCATGGATTCACCCTAGAATGTATTTTTTTTTTTGAGAGGAAAGACATCTTAATTTTAATCAAGTTATAACTCCTTTAAATATTAGTTCATACCTTAAAGGAACATATATTATTATAAGATAATTTGTGTTTATCAAAAGGAGTTTATGTTTAAAGATACTAAATCCATTAAATGAAATTTGTTGTACTTATCATGTTTAATAATATTATAAATGTTCCATTCATTAGTACAAGGAGTTAAGCTTAAGTTTTTATTTATTAAACAGCAAAGTGGAAAGTAACTTAATGTGATGTATTGTTCTTAAACATATGAGAGGATATTTATGTGTGTAAGTGCAAGTGTTAGATACTAGAATGTATTTTTTTATTTTGAGAGGAAAGACACCTTAATTTTAATTAAGTTATAACTCCTTTAAATATTAGTTCATACCTTAAAGGAATAATATATTATTATAAGAGAATTTGTGTTTATCAAAAGGAGTTATGTTTAAAGATACTAAATCCATTAAAGGAAATGTGTTGTACTTATCATGTTTAATATTCATTAAGAGTAATAGGATTGAATGTTTGAGGCAAAGTTAAAGGGAAAATTTTATCCCATTTTCCCAAATTAGTAAGGTGGTAATTGGGTATGTTACATTAACCTTGAAGTCAACATTGGATTAAATTTAACCTTGAAGTCATCCTTGGATTGATGTCAATGTTTTATTAAATTCAACCATGGATTGATGTCAACCATGGATTAAAGTCAACCATGAACTATTTTTATATATTGATGGAAGTTAACCATGTCTCAAATTCAACCTTGCTTAAAATTTAGCTATGGTTTAAAGTCACCTATGAATTGAAATTAACCGTGATTCAAAGTCAACCTTGTTTAAAATTCAATTATGGATTGAAATAAACCTTTCTTGTAATTCAACTATGGATTGAAGTCAACCATGCTTCAAAGTCAATCAATCACTTCTTAAAATGTGGTTGTGTTTCCTAATATGGTTTCTTAACATGGTAAAAGAAAATGGTTGGCCATATTCTCCTCGTTATGTCAACCATGGTCAACCATGTTCTCGTGGTTATGTCAACCATCATGTACTTAATTAAACCATGCATAAAAATTGATCAACCATCATTGAAGTTATATAATAATTAAATTATATTATTGTTATCTAATTTTTTTTTAAATTTTCTATTTATTACACGAGAAGTGTTTATATCTTAGAATTTTGGGGTGGACTATCATCTATGTTTTTTTATCTATGGACGAGAATGAGACAAGTGTACTGTCTAGATTGATTCTATGGGAGTCATTCAAAATTCATAATTAACAATTATAAAAAAAAAATCCAAAATAACTCATGTGATAACTGCACTTTGTGGTAGTTGGAAAAAAATAAATAAAAAATAAATAATATATTTTGTGATAACTAAACTTAATGGCATGGTAATGTGTAGTCCATGTGAATCTGGAACCCCATTTAGGATCTGGAAGTCAAGCTAATGTGCACAAGGTTTAGTTAAACTGCATTTTACAGCTGGGAGTTGAAGTAATGTGCAATTGGTGTGGCACTCAAACGTCTAATAAACTCCTGTGAACTCCTAATAAATTACTCTAAACTCATGTGATAAATGCACTTAGTGGCATGGTGATGTGCAGCCCATGTGAGAGTGGAACTTCATTTGGCAATTGAGAGTCGAGCTAATGTGCATAAGGCTTAGTCAAACTACATTTGGCATCTAGGAGTCGCCTTTGTGTAACAATTGAAATCCTAATAAAATTGTCCGAACTCCTAATAAACTCCTCCAAACTCCTACTAAACTCTTCCGGTAGTTGGGCGTCTAGCTAATGTGCTTGACATGCTTACGTTTTCCATATAGATATTAATTATGTTTTCCATATAGATTGGGGGAGGATGGGACAAGTATACTCTCCAATTTGATTTTGTACATATAGTTCAAAATTCAAAATAAATAATTATAGAAAATAGGTAAGTCTATTTAATAATCGAAAGGCCATTTATTTCAATTATTTAGTAATTGAACATTGATTTTTACAACCTCATATATGTTTCGTCAATTAAAAAATTATTCAAGGATGAGTTCAACGAAAATTTATTAAAATAATTGGATGACGAGTTCAAGTAATAGGTGAAAGGATGACTTCAAAAATAAGTTATTTAAATTATTGAATTTGAACGGCCAATGGAAGTAACAGGTGAAAGGATAACTTCAAAGAAAAGTTATTTAAATTATTGAAGGACGAGTTCGAGTAATAGGTGAAAGGATGATTTCAAAAAGAATTTATTTAAATTATTGAATGGCCATTTGAAGTAATAGGTGAAGAGCGATTTCTTTCCATCAACAGGCTTCGGCGTTTGTCGACGTCCTACGAGGAGCCTTCCCGTGTCCTAGAATCATTAAAAACCCACTGCCATGTATACATGAATGCCTGCACTGACCAGCAGCCACCTATCTTTTGTGTCCTCCGCAAAGTTACATCTGCTCAACACAACCATCGACTATTGCAGGTAAAATAAATTTGCTCCTATGCTCTAATTATATCTGTAATTCAACGATTATCTTGCTTTGTATTTGTTGAAAATAAATGAAATGAAATGACAACCTCCCTACGCATAGGTTCATAGATATGTCTATCACAATGTCACCAGACTCGACAACATGGAGAAATTGATTGATTGCTCATATGTTCAAGTGAGACACATGAATAAGGACTTAAATTCACAGAAAGCACTCGAAGCTTCGTTACTTTATGGATCCAGAGCATATTTGAAGTCTTGAAGTATAAATTGGACTAAAATTTGTGAAATTTATTTGTTCTTGCAAGCATACACTACGAACAGTGCAAAGGTATTGTTTTTAAACCAGAGGCTTCAGACTCGGCCTTTTAAAGGATCTAGGAATATCTACGGCACCTGTGAAAGGAGCTTACATGAACCTTATCTCTTCTTCTCCTTGGCTTGGAAGGTGAGAAAATGCGATGAAGAAAATATCCTACCTATTTTAAAATATATCAATTGTTCAAGAATCCATAATATTTTGATGAATTGGTTCAACAGACTAATCTTTTTATTTCTTGTTTAGTCGTTCTTAATATTTTGACTACTTGTTTAGCAGTCCAAGTAGTGGGAAATATGATCTTTATAAAGTGGGAAATAATTCAGATAATGGGACGTTCCATTATTGGGTCTCCCTTAGCACCTGCGGTAGTTTCATCTCCCCCTACTTACATTATTATACTCCTGGCATTAATCCCATCGGCATACTCGTTAAAGCCTTCAGTTTCCAAATATAATCCTGTGTGTTGCAGTCCTGTATCCCCACACTCTTGAAAATCCATATTATTCATGTGTTCTGCACTATTTTTAGCTCCAGCGGCACCTGATTCTTCTGATCTAAAACTTTCGTGCACAACCCCAGCCATCCAATGTTCCAGACTAGGACGTATTCAGGACGTCGTGGCAAGGGAAATTCGGATGTGACCTTAGCCAAACATCAATGCAGTTAATATGGAATGCATGGATGTATTTGGGAAGAATCTTGAGAGCCTCATGAACTCAACCAAACAAACTGCACACTCCATGTTTTCTATGAGCTTCTCTGCTTTAGTGAATATGCACAGAGGAAAGGATCCGATCACAACTTCATCCAGGACATATGATTGAGTAATTATCTGACAGCCTTCTGGATCTTGGAATCCTTCCAATGAATAAGCATCAACTTGTATATTCTCTTCAGAGTCCAAACTCCTATGTCTCCTCTTGAAAAAAGGTCTCCATAGAGAAGCTTTGCAATACTTGGAAAAAATCTTGTAGTAACTTACCACCAGTAAAGCACTGCCTAGAACTACAATAATGGCTATCAGGGCAGGACTGATGGTGGTGGTGGCATAGCTTTTCTTGGTGGGTTCTTTATTTATGGCTGCATCTGGTGAGGCTCCCCATCCAAACTCATATCTACCTGCTAAAATTTCCCTTGGATGGGATTGATCCAGAGGCAAAAACATGGAGACTTTATTTAACAGATCTACTTTAAACCTAAAAATTTGTTGAAAATAAATCAATGTAATTAGTTAGTATGTTCATGGAGAATGAAGGATAATAAACCCAATGCAAAATCATAAATAAGGCCACTACAAATTTCGAGTGAATTGATGTAACTACACAAAATTGATGAGAAAACTGCAAATTACCTGAAAGTGTATTCATGGTGTGCTAAGCTCTTCAAAATGATGGAATAGCCTACCCATTTGGAAAATAGACTCAATGGGTACAATTTTCATGATTTTTTGAGTTGGTTAACGTAAAACCAACACATTCTAAAAAAAGACAGTGTCCTATCAATCCCAACCAGAATGCTGTAATATACAGCTTATATGTGGGAAGTATTGACCTTTGCTTCATGGAGTAGATCTTTGTGTTTCCATGGGAGATCAATCCTTTCTTCTTCCTATGGTGGTATGGTATGATGAGGAAGTAATACTTTATGCATCCCAACACTAAGAATGATGGATGACTCAATATCAATTGACACGATTATGAAGTGCATGCTGCTCTACATGTCGATGTGTGCTATATATACTTTTTAGCGCTGAGATTGATTCGTGTACGAGGGTGCTTATTCTTATATTTTTCCAAAGGAACAAAGTCTAGCCCAAACAAATTAAATATGAATTTTTAAACTATCCAAACCAGAGTGACTTTTTAATTGATCACATTTGATATTTTTTTCCCTTGTAACTGGGGAAAAATTGCCACAAAGAATACTTCATTATAAATAAAACATTTTCTCATTTTGTATATATTTTTAATATTATAATTGGGAAAGACTCTTGTGGGCTTTCAGCTAAGAAGCTGTTTTCCTTGGGGTTTCTTATCTACCATCATCCAGGACTTGCACCAGATCCTTTTCCTTTGCCTATGACAAGAGAAATAGGTTCAGATAACTATGAGATATCGTTGGGCTAAGAATTCAGTTAACCAATATTGGTTCCCATCCAGGATTAGCTCGTTCGACATGCTTGTGGGTGGTAGTGTCACAGTATCTTCTAAATCGAACCCTAGTCTCTTCGGTGAAAGACACCAGGGTTTACTGATTCTACTGATAAAAAAAACTATGAGATATCATAGGAGAACATAAATTGGCTCCAGTAGCATGAAAGCATGTTCTTTGGAGTGAATTGGAAGTATTTTTTAGACAGTAACGGTTAAAATTTATATGAAAAAAATTGTGGCGAAATTGTATAGTGGAGTGTTACAAGGGATGGAAATATCAGGAGATGAGGAGAGATTCCTAGATTTGAAAGGTCGGTGTCTTCCAAATCTTGAGATTTCTATTTCCTAGTAGATAAATGCAAATGAATTGAAAACATGAGATTTCTATTTTTCCCAGTAGATAAATGCAAATGAACTGAGAGCACAAGATAATGTAGAAACGATACATGTATAAACTACACTCTGCTAGCGATTTGTTTTCACCATTGGATGCTGGGATTCCAGATGTATGTGTGTTACATAACTGACTAATAAACTGCACCAAGTGACTTCTGAGTACCCAGGACTTAATTTGTTCTACCTTTTATTTGTTGACTTTCTTAGCTGGATTTTTTCCCTCTTGTGAGTGGGGACGAGTTGAAGACTCGATTTCTTATTTATCAATGCTCCTACATATGAGATGCTAAGATCAGAGGGTGATATTACAACTGTTTAGACCTCTGCTTCCTGACGTGTTGGAGGTGTTGCTTTCCCCTTATCCGTGGTAGCCTTTGGTTCTGATTTGTTGCTCTGTTTACATAACCCACCTGTGGGGATTGGTTTGTTTATAAATGTATTTTTATAAGTGAAAAAGCATGAATCGAGAATTTATGATGGGGATACTAGGGCTACCAATCAACCTTCTTCTTTTGAGACAGAACGGGAAAACCACCCTTCATGTGCGTAGTCAAGCTGTGAATGAGCTTTGTATTTCCCATAGTAAAAAATTCAACCAGGTGCTTCAATCTAAACATGGAAACCACAATCAATGCAACATATTTCGTCTGAATAAATGCCATATCTGGCAGACTTGCACGTCGCCTTGGAATACTGTGAATTTGAAGGGACTCTGCCCGATAAAATTCCCATCCTTTGTTCAACCATCTTTCTGGTTTGAATTCGAGGTAGTCGATAACCCAAATGGCGTTCCTACAACCCATGGCGTATGGGTGGTAAGTCACTTGAGTTCCTCTGCGCACAATAGGCCCGCCATGGAGAAGGTCATTATGGAGAGCGTGCTTGGAGTCCAAGAGGACTAGCTGATAAAGTCTCATCGATACTCTGATTGATTTGTGTAGGTAATGCATGCTCTGCAAATATTCATATGAAAATACCGAGGCTTTTTCGTCCCGTTTGGCTTCGGGTTTGACGGCCATGAGATAGGCAATTTCTTTGTGTATTGCTTCCAATATGTCCACAAAATGTTTACATGTACCATAAGCTAGATATTTACATATAGATATTTTAATATGAACTAAACATACAAAATTTATCACAACGAATTTCTATTTACATGTGATTCATCTTGCCAGAATATTTTTGCTGCGCTCTCCGACACCTGTAGAAGCCTTAAATTCCTCATTAGAATCGAGGAAGGTAGAGAAGACTTGGGATGTTTGTTCAAGCAAATCCATATAAGATTCAGGGGCTTCGTCATCATTATAGTGTGTTCCAAGAGAGTAGCTTCAGTATCAACAAGTTGCAATGTCCTCATTTGAATACCGTCAAATGCATTGTCTTCATGATAATAAAAAAGCACCATTCTATTTCCCCACATGGTAATTATGTATCCAATCATCAATACTTACAGAAGATTGCTGCAATAAATCATCAATAATGATGATTTCTATCCAACGCCAAAGTCGATGGGAGAAGAGCTCTCAGAAACATCTCTTAGCGAACTTTCTTAGTTTGTCATACATGTATTGTTCCAACCATCTACTTTCATAGTTTCCATGGGACACTTTGCGGTCATGCATATCATCTGAAACACAACTATGTAGTTCCACTAGACACTCGGTTTGTACACATGAAAACTAAAAGTCCATGAGCCAGAAAGACATTGCACTGGAAAACACGTGGGTGATTTGAAGGTTGGCTGGGATTTAAAAAAACAATAGGCCATGTCTCCACCATCATTTTGAATTTTTTTTTTATCCAAAAATGAGCTCTACTAATGGAGCTAACCGAAGTTATGGAACTTGAAAAAGAAAGAAAAACTTCGAATCTAAAGGTTGAACAAAGGTTTATGGGAGTCTAATGAGCGTTCATATTTATATTAGTTATTTTGTAAAGAAATATAACAATCAGAAAATGAATTTGTGTTCGAAGGATTATAATTTTCAGTTTCATATATCAAAGCTTACGACTCAGAGGGCCTCCACATTTCATCATGATGGTTTTGGGATCCACAAGGAGCGAAGGGAACCATGCCTTTGCCTTTACGTATTGAAGAGAAAAGGTAAAAATAAATTCAATGGAATTGTTACGTCTATCAAAACTTGTGGCCCCTGAGCTACAATATGTGCGTGGAAGGGGGTTTGCTTTTGTAGCCATTACATCATGAAAATTAAGCAACAAGCTACTAATGGACATCTTGCCTATATACTATTGATGTTCAATACAAAGATTGACTTGGGATATTAAAAACTTTAAACAAAATATTTTCTTCGCCTGTCAACCATATTTGGCCATTCAATGATCTTCAATACATGAGATTATGAGAGGACCCACACGAATGGTCGACAAGAAAAATGGTGTCTCTTATGCAAATTATGATGTGCATAAATTTTGGTTTCTCGCATAGTTCAAGTTTTAATTTCAAAGTTATAGTCTCTCCACGTCCAAGTCAGGTCCTAGTTTCAAAGGTACAGTTCCTCCATGACCAGGGGTTTTGAGGTTCTCTAAAGCTACCTAAAACTTGGAAAACTCTTATAACTATGCCCCTTGTATGTTTGGAATTTTTTTCTTTGTAATATTCCATTGGAATTCAAAGGATTGAGGCGAAAGCGTTGACTTATTCACTGAATGCTTTCAAATTTTAAAACTTTATATACAAAATCCTTTTGAAGGAAACTTATTTTCACTTATGTGGTAATTCAAAAGTCTAAAGTAACTTATTTTCACTTATTTTCCTAGAATTGGTTTCATCCCATAAACTTATATTATTTACACACACAACTTTCTCTCATTTTTGAAAAATATTGAAGTTGTCTTCGGTGTTTCATTTCCCACGCTTTGGGGTATGCTAGTTATATATTAATTAAGGGCGAGTTATACAACCTCATAACATCAACTTGCGATCTAATCACAGGTAGAACTAAGTGAGTGGTTTCCAAGTGTAAATTATTCCATCATTACACATCAAATGTGTAGTTTGACAGTTACCATGAGGAGGCACTGGGCTAATGATGGCCCTCAATATCCTTTGATAACACATAGTGAGAGCATTGATATAACCATCCAATGTTTCTACAAATTCTCTTTGTCCAATATGATGTTTCTACAATTAAGCAACCCAAATGCATATTTGAGGGGCATGAAGGAAACTGTGTCTTTGTATGTGCCATTAAATCAATAGTTATAGGGAAAAAATTGTTTATTAATTACAATTTAAATCGAGTAGATACAAACACGGTTAGTCTGGATGTGGTACATCCAACAATTTATCCAACCTTTAATTAAATATTTTAACATATTTAGGATTTTTCGTTAGTAGATAATTATAATTTTTTATTAAATTTCCTATGTTGACTTCGCAGGGAGGTTATCAGGGGCGCATCACCCCAACAGCTGGTGAGAAAAGTACAACATCCTCGAGGAAACATGTATACCTCAAAATGTTATGTTATTAAATGGTTTTAGTGATTATCTTGGTTTTGTTTGGTAGTTTTACTATGTTTTCTATGCAGTGTTCTATCAAGGGAACCTCCCTCACGGTAGATGTTAGTAGACCTGCCTTGAGGCGGTAGGTATACATCGATGCCATTGTACAAATTTAACATGTAAAAATAGTTCTGTTGTTATGTTTTTTCAATAAGTTATTCGTTTGGTTTATATAGTCTTATCTATATTTCATGCAGAGTGTTGATCGGCGGAGCCATCCGGCTGTTGATGAGATGACTGTAGCCTTGGGGAAACATGTAAACCTGAATGTAATTCTGCAATTTAAATACTTCAAAATTGTACACATATATAACATGTAGCATAATGTTTCTTTTGTTATGTATTTTTTCGTTTTTATAATTGCGTTCAGTATGATAATGTTGTCTACTTTTTTTGCATGTGGATGATCGGGGAAAGTCCCTAGGGTATTGATCAAACCACACCATTGTCCAGGAACCAAGTAAACCTAAATGTAATTCTAGGAATCTATCATGATAGATATTTTTTGTTAATTTTATTTTTTTCTCAGACTATTGCTTCAACATGTAATCAATTTTTTATATATTTTTGTTGTAGACAAATGATTCGGTTTATGGAACAGCAACACGACTATCCATAGATTATGATGTAAACGAGTTGTTGAATGATGATTACATTGGTTCTTCTATAGACCCGGTGAAGCTTCTACAGAAGACCTTGAAAAAATTCATGGGGATATGCTTCATCTATTATTCATAGTTCCGCAGACAGACGAGGTCAAAGAAAATGTTCAACTATTGATATAGAGATCGTAGGCCTTGAAAGTAAGTTGCGAAATCATAATATGAATTCATTTATAAATTTATAATTTATAATTTATAATTTTATATGATTGTGAACTTATAATTGAATGATTTGTATTACAGGATTTTCTGCAACCACACACTGGTGGTGAAGGCGGTGTTGGTCCCAGTGAGCAAACCACTCCACGTACACTACACATTGCACCTGTGTTTTTGAGTTAACAGTCCGTCACACATTCCACGACACCTTGAGGCCAATAGAGAGTGCAGCCGCTACTGACCGAAGCACACCAGATTGTGCAGAAGAAGGGGTGGATGCAGAGACTAATACTAATGATGATGTTGAACCAACATTTCCTGGATCTTCCCATGTCACTAGCATGGGTTCAATAGTGACAACATTTTTTGTGAACTAGGAACTCGTTCCAATAGAGATAGAGAATATTCCAGGTAATTGCATATTGTTCAATTTAGTTTTTATAATTTGATTGTAATATACTGATAATTTTTTTTTAAACTAATGATGGCATGATTGTTTTGCAGGAAATGATGTATTTTATAAAAACCTAATCATTTGACCTTGGAGATATTCGGGCCCAACATCCGCCCAAGGTGGGTCATACAGACAAAATATTTAAAGGATGAGCTGACTAATTGGTTGGTTGGACTGTTTGGGAAAGATACCTTCGATATAGCGAAGGTCTTAAAGAAGGTTGGAAAACATATGAAGATTATCTGAGACCAATATAGGGTTCTCCTAGAAAAGAACCCTAGACCTGTATGAGCGCCCTCCGACAATTCCATCAAGGGAGTGGAAAGTGGAATATGGAAAAGAGAGGGCTCCAAGAAAATAAGGAAAGATACCACCAGGCATAGGGAGGTATGCAATACATTCCATAATGTAGTGGTAATCCTTATTTTTATTATTTTTTATATTGAATTGGAACATCTAACGTAATTCAACACTTGATTAGGCTGTCAAACACATCAAAGGAAGAAAAGGAAATAATGGATAAAATTGGTCAACACAAGCTTGGGTCTAGTGGTTGTTACCACCTAAGTTGTCCTTGGTGGTATTTTCAATCGATCCCGCGAAGTAGAACAAGTACACTTGTTCATGCTTAGAGTTCAGAAGTCTGCTAGGCTTTTTCTGGGAGTCTGTTCGAAAACAAATTGTAACACATGTGCATACCCCCTTGAGGGAGTTGTAATAAAATGTTATAGCATGGTAGTGTTTGTAAAAGGCTCGGTCTCCTGGACTCATTTGTCAATCCAATCAGCCTAGAGTGTTTTTTCCCTTGGTTATTATTGGTTGTTGAATAAATGACTGATAATTTCTAAGTTTTTCACTGAATACCTCCAAAGTTGGGGTGGTCGGCTTGATATTTAGGCCTATTGAGAGTATTAAAGTTTGTGTGTCAATGTATAAACATGCTAGGCATTATGGTCGATTCATATGAACATGTGCTAAGTCCCCTAGGTTTTGTTTTTATTTTATTTTTAATTTTAATTTTTCCACAAAACTTGGGATATTTTTTAATACTCTAAATGGAAAAATTAGTCTTGTAATAAAAGTGGGGTTAAAAGTCAGTTTCAGTCATGGGGGTGTTCATTTTCTAACTCAGAGCACCCGGCAAAACCCATAAACCCACTTTTCCTAAGTTTTGAGTGATTTTTCCATCACTTAGGTAAGAAAATCTAAAAAAATCAAATAATACTTAATTTAATTAAAAATTGATTAAATAATGGAGTAAATGCAAGTTCCTAAATCAGTGGATTCTTAGCCGATTTGACTGAAAACAGTTTCTATCGACCTCCCTGATTTTTGTTGGGACTTTCCTTTAATTGAGGCATCAGTTTCAGTCCCTCTCATCTCCTCTGTGAGTTCACTGGGGTTTAGAGGGCGTCTCTCTCCATCATGGGGTGAATTGTGTTGTGTTGTCCATTCAAGATGATTTGGGTGAGCCTATAGGTGGTGTGGTGGCGCCTCAGGTGAGAGGTGGCACACCCAGACTTCCTGATTCACTTCAGATCTCACCCATTTCACTACATATCATTTCCCAGGTCCTCTCCCAGTTAGGATTTGCACCCCCTTTGGGCCAGTGGGCTTGTTTTTGCTATAAAATGAGGCTGTCATTCCCTTCTTGAAGTTAGTTCGAGTTGGAGAGAATAGGATTGCTATTTTAATACTCTTGTAATATTTTCATTGTTCGAATAAATAATCTTTGGAGGCTAAATGGTGTAATTCTCTCATGTGTGTGGAATAAGCATTGTCTTGTGGCTATTAATGTTGCCAATTTTTCTCTCAGTTTATGCATCTGAACCTTGTCTGGCTTGAATGATTCAGCTGAATCAATAGGAGTGTAGTTGGGCAAGTAAGATTACTTGTTTTTCTATATCTCATAGCATATGTGTTTGAAGATCTATATTATACATGTTTAATAAGCTTATTTGCATGTAATTCTTGTCTCTTTTTCATATATATATCTAGATCTCATAAGGTTTTGTGCAAGGTTGTGTGTTCAGATTTCAGGTGGCAAAGATTGAATGAGTTGTGGATCTAGTTTGACTCCACTATACATATGAAATTTTTGTGAAGGCATTGCCCCTCTGTATTCCACTAACAAGTTTCCCTTGCAGATCTATCCAACAACAAACCCTTCCCCCTTCTCTTCCTCCATTTTATTAAAATCAATCTTCCAGTTACTTGTTCATCCTCTTATGATCAGATCTAATTCTAAAAATTTCTTATACATTGTTAGATCTAGTTCCTAAGAGTCATGTTGCTTAGATCTGAAATTTCATAAAGAATATCATATTTTAAAGATAGATCTAGGTGAAGAAATTCTTTTTTGCAAGTAGCTAAATCGTAGATCTTAATCTTGCTCATAAGGCAGTTTCTTCTTTTTTTCGTTCTTTAAAGGTTTAAATTCTGCAAGAAAGTCCCCAAAAGGCAAGCCAAGATCCCAATTAATGCTTTCTTTCCTTAGTTCCTTTTTGCAAAATTAAATTGTTCCTTTTTAATAATTTTTAACTTAGTCCTTTTTTTGGTAATTAGTGCGGTGACCCAAAATAATTTTAAAGTGTTTTTGGGTACATTTGATTTTAATATATTGCTGATTTTTAGCATATTTAACAAAAAAGAGAAGGAGACTCTGCCCGTTTTCCGACTCTTGGGTGAACCGGAGCTTCCCAGAGGCTTCCCCCACCGGTAGGCTTGTTGTAAGCCTTGGATCCCAGATAAAAATGACCAAAGTGTAGTTAGTTTGCTGATATTTTTACCTTTAATAATAAATAATCACATCGATTAGGCTCTTTCAAGCCCACTCCTCATCCCCCCCTAGGGGGGTCCGCGTCCATTTCACTTTTTTGCATTTTTTCCCGTTTTTAGCTCTAGCTTAGTCTTGTCGTGCAGGATTGTATACTTTGATCATATTTGTCACTATTCCATATTTTGAAATCAAAGTAATACTAATACTTACCCCACAAATCCTCAATTGAACCGAAAGGTGAAAGAAGATCATGGTAGGATTAATTAGAAAACCTGTGGTGTGTGTCTTTTGCTTCTATTTTCATTGTTACTTTTCACATGCAAATAGTAAAATTAACCCCTCCTTGATTTCTTGACTAAGATCCACTTGGACCAAAAGAGATTCCTGGAGGGTCTTTTTTTTAACAAGAACACGCTCTTTAAAATTTACTAAAATTTACAAGACTCCAATGTGTATGCTCTGCACTTGGCTACGGTTCGTCCAATCAATCAAGCTGCATCAAAAGAAATGCGAGTGACTAGAATAATTAGGATTCACTTTTCTAATTAACCAACACAGGAGAAAATCCAATGCCTCGATTAAACCATAAACAGTGGAAAAATACCCAAAGGAAGTGGGAACTACTAGACAATGACCTCGAGGTGCCGATCTCTGTTACATCCTAGCAGGTGTATTACGAACATAGTCTCAGAGTCTCCATCCATCCCACACATTCCTTGTGGGTAGCCTTAGTGGTTGTTACTTTTGAACATACTCCACGTACCCCCCGGGTATATCTGGAGTCCCCCCCACCTAATTTAATTCACTCATTTTTTCACATTAATTTAAAACGTACTAAGATACAATTGCACAACATTCACTCCAGCACTTGCAAGCACTCTTAATTATTTTCAGCTCCATTTAAGGCACTGGTCAACTATTTATTTCTTTCAATCTATACGTGATTGGGTTTCGTATCGTGCTTATTTGTGATTGTCTCATCATGTTATCTATTGTTTACAATTGTTAAATCAAAACTCATAAAAAACTTACTCATTTAATACCATCATCATCTAAGTAACCAGCATTAGTTACTTGTAGGCTCTTACCCCCTTGGCTTCGTTAGGAGTTTTCCTAAACAGAGGAGTCAAGAACAAGGTGACATACTTGACTTGAGACTTTCCCCCAAGGGCACACTAAGTGGCTTGAATATTTCAGCCACGTTCCCCCTAGGTGTGTGAAAGGTAGCAACAGTGGTTATTCGAGTTTGGTGGCATGAATTGTAAGTATCAAAAACCTGATACTACATCCAAATAATAAATAGAAAATTATTTTCGTTTTAATCTGACGCAAAATGTAAAATTAATAATGTTATGCAAATATGCAGGCTGACCGATTCAAAGAAGTGCCCACTCAAAAAGACTTGAAGCTTGGATTCCAGCATGGCTTTGAAGTTATTGTTGAGCATCGAAAAATCTTGTCTGGGCATACATGGTCTTCTATTGATCCATCTGGTGCATAGGAACATACAAACTATATAGTTTAATGAAATTTTATTAATTCTCATGCAATCTATTTGTTATATACAATTGACATAAATATTTATTTTGTTTTGAGCAGGAAATAAATGATCCTGTTAATGTCGATGATGTACACCAACCAGTCGAAGATCATGCTTCAATTCTTGGTAATGAATTTATTAATATGCTACAGTTTTGTATAGATAATTGCAAATGGTGAACATTAATTGTACTTCTCCATATTTCAACTGCAGAGCATGTAGATGGTCACACTATACAAGATAATGAATAACATTATGTGCCCACGCTAGGTAACAAAACACCTTTGTAATGTTTTTTTAAATGAAATACTTGTAATTATAAAAACAAAAATAAATTAATGCAACATTTTCACATTATTGCGGCAATTTCAAGCCCCTTTCCGCAAGATCCACGTGGCGAGCAATCTACTAGGGAGACCGAACAACAAATTCTGGAAGATGTTCTTCTTGCTCATTTTGTAAAGAGAAGAAAAGTAAAAAAGAAGTGACTAAAGAAACTTTGAGTAATTATTTTTATAACACAATATCATGCATGGTTTTTTCTGCTATTTACTGAATGGTTTACTGAATGGTTTTATCAGCTTTTTTCTTCCTGAAAAAAAAAGCATAATTTTATTTCAGCCTAAGCGAAGAAAATTACATTTTGTAGATGCAAATGCATTATGAGCAATCAGCTCCAGTGCCATAGCACATGGTCAAAAACAGACCAAAGGTCTATGAATAAGAAAAAGTAAACTATATTACATCATAAGACATAGTAATCAAGGGTTAAAATATGTCTCTATTTTCCCTTTTTTCCCCATCTTCTTTGATTTCACTTTAGTCCATCCTTCCTGCGATGAGGTAGCTACAATCAATCATTTACTTGCCATCTCCCTTGATTGCTGAACAGTAACTTGTTCCTTATTAGAATCTGAAATTTTTGTTTCATGTGCACGCTTTAGTCCACTTAAAGAAACATCCATAGCATTCACAACATTTGTTAGTGTTTCCGCACAATAGTTCTTTTTTTCTAATGTTTGTGCATCCACTGATTCAAATTTCATCACAGTTTCCTCATTTTTCTGTAGATCTGGTTGTTCTTCGTCATCACTCTCCTCATCCTCATCTAGAGGTGGAACATAATTGTTTGCCAATTTTTATGGTTAGTAGTCTACCCCTTTTTCTTCTTAGTGAACATTTTAGGAAGAGGCCATGAGTCTTGGAGGTGACCCATCAAATGACAGAATCTAAACCTAAAAGTAGTATTTTCATAGTCGAAACTCTGAATCCAATTGAAGGGTTCATGTTTCAGCTGTAATCTATCAAGGAGACCTTTGCTAAGATCTATATCCACACAAATTCTTCCATAAGTAAATACCCCCTGCTCTTTCCTATCACTATCACTTTTGATAAACCTCCCAAGAAGATTTCCAATGTCTTCCAATACAAAATGATGTCAGAATGGTAGAGGTAAATTTGGCAACCTCACCCAAACTGGCATCTTGGTTACCAACATTTTCATCAAACTCAGGAAACAAAGGGGTTATGAAGAGCCCAGCTCTCCCCCTAAACCAAGGTCCCGATGATAACATCTTCTGGTAATATTGTTGAGATTCGAACTGAACTACAAAGAAGCCCTTGGAAAATAAGAGGATTTGACAATTTGTTGTCCAATTGGTGAAAATCCATTGATGTAGATCAAAATATATGGGCCAAAACCCATTAAAACAACAAATAACAGCTACATATTGTAGCGTACTGAAAATTTGTTTTACTTGTGGATTCTTGATCTTTAGGGGTGGTGTGGATTCCAACTTTTCAACAAAATACGAACTATTATGGGGAGAAGATGAGGCATCTGTCTAGGATCCCTTAGGTGGAGATGCTTCCTTATAAGATGAAGGATTGGAGGGTCCTCTTTTTCCTTCTACTCCCTCCTGCAAACGATGCATCAGAAAAATAGTTGAGTTCTTGCAAATCTGATAATCTGTCAGCCTAGAATTTTCCTGCAACACTTTACCTTCATGAAGAAAGGAAAAATAGGTTCTAGGAAAACCCTCTCTTTGCTCTAGATCAGCTTTTAGATTCTCTACTAATTCAGAACCATGAACCCACACCAAAATCAACTTCTCAGAGGAAAATTTAATAAAAATATGAAACTTGTCAATGACTGTCCTGACTCCAGATTTAGAGCAGATATTGGAAAAAAAATAGGGCACCACCACCTATATGGGAAAATAAAGAGAAAGTACCAGATCTGTCAAAATTTGAACCTAGAGGTAGCTATTGTTGACCAGCAGAACCACCTCCACTCCTATTCTCATATCATGCTTCATATCTGCTAGTTTCTCTCTTGTCAAGTCTAGGGTAATACAAGGAGAAAAAGGGCACACTGTGAACTGCATAGCAAGAGGAACTGGCAGTGGCACAATCCAGTGCGTGCAGGTGGCTGCCCTCTTTTGTTTTCAAGCTTCCAAAGTCGGCCTAGATAGAAGCACCAGAGCCCTGGAACAGGCTGTTCTCCCTTCCTGTACCCGCGCATCTCCCCTGCGCCCTTGCTGGAGGATCAAATCTGAATGGGGCGCGGCCATAGCTAGGGCTCCAATGGTTTTATCAACTATTGACTGAATGAATGGTTTAATGAATGATTTAATGAATTCTTTAATGAATGTTTTTTTCAGCTATTGAATGAATGAATGGTTTAATGAATGGTTTAATGAATGATTTAATGAATGATTGAATGAAAATCTTTTTCAGCTATTGAATGAATGAATGGTTTAATGAATGATTTAATGAATGATTGAATGAAAATCTTTTTCAGCTATTGAATGAATGAATTTGCACTAAATTTTTATTTGCAAGTAGATGCATTGGGTTTGGGGAATTGAGAGTGATGCAAGAAGGGGGAGGGGACATAAGAGCTTACACCTTCACGTGGTTGGTCTTGTTTAGTAGAGAATATTAAATTATTCTCGAAACATAGAGGAGCTTAATGAATGGTAATGAATTACACATTAAAAACAATTATTTCTATAATTGTAGTGTTTAAATTTTACTATTGCTATTTGACTCATCCATTGGAACTTGTTATAGATATCCTTAGGAAAAAATTTCATATTTCAGAGGCAAAATTAGTGTTTTTATGTGATCGATGGCCTTATATACATAGTGGTGGTTCTCCATGTTTCCTCAGGTGATCTCTTATTTTCAAATACTGAGGATTTTGTGGTAGTTGTTTTCATTTCTTCTCGACAGTTTCAGACCTTTAAGTCAGTCTATCATCAAGAGTTTTCAAGAGAGGCTTCTTAAAAATTCTTCACGAAGGTAAGCTCAATTTATTTGTTTTATTAATATTTTTTAGGTTTTTTCGGTTTTTGGTCGTAGGGTTGTCGATCTGAGTTTTTGTTTTTTGTTTTTCAATTACCGATTATTTTACTTGAATATTATTGTAATTTACATTGTTAAATTAAAAAATTTCATCAACCGTAAAATGTTGTCTATTATTGTTGTTTTTATACATTGAGACAAACTACTCAAGCTATATTTTTTAGCTTCGTTTTGTTATTTCCATAAACATGCAAATATTTATTTGATGGGTCCTGACATGAAATTATTGCAACAGGAAAATATTTGTAGTATGTTCATAGATGTTTTGAAAGGTAAATCAAAATAAGACAGTGCCATGCTCCACAAATCAAGTTAATTTGTACCAAAAAATTATAATTAGTATCACCAACATAGCTTTGTTGCATGTACGTTTTGCAAAAATACTCAGGAAAAATCTGATTGATCTTAACTTCCTCACATTTTATTCTTCAATCAAAACTCAAAGAATCCATTTTCTAAGTTCACAAGGATATAGGCCCCTTTCATTTGTGATTATCTAATTTTCCTTGTCCATTCATTAATAGAACCAATCACATAGAAAAATTGACAACAAAGAATCTTTCCACCTTAGACAAGATTTGAAAGATAGTAAAGGGACCTCATGCATCATCTTTACCCTTGAAAAAACCTAGAAATTGCCAAGAAAGGAGATGCACACTTATTGCATTTGTTCTACACCTCATTGATATGCCATATGTTTTCCATAATTTGTGGTCCATGCAAAAGTTATTTCAATATACTTTTTTACCATTATTTTGTCTAAATATAATCCATGTTTAGTATTAGTATATGTTACAATTGTTGATCTATCTAAATTGTTAGGATAACGATGCAATATCTACATTAAAATCTCTTCCATCTTAAGGTGCTTTTTTGCCATTTCCAAAATACAATTCATTGCATTTAACACATAGATATATTGAACATCTCAACTAAGCGATGACTCGTAACATCACTGATGAAGTCCTTTTGGAATGCAGGCAAGGAAGAATCTTTATGATGCAAAAAATTCCCTCATTGGTGCTTTTGATGGTATTAATTTTTGGCATACACCTAAATACATTATTACTTATTTCTTTACTGCTATTTATTTTCTCATTGCATGCAATTATATTTTCCTTCTGCTATTTTTTTACGCATTTGCTTGGATAGTTCCATTGCCCAATTATAACTAATTTGTGGAATTGTTTGGATGACGGGAGTAATTGTAATCTTATGTCTATAATTGTATTAAATAACCTTCGTCCTTAACTAATCTTTTCTAAGTTATGGAGAAGGGGAATAAGACAAGAAAATTCCATTCGATAAGATCTTAAAGGGTGGCTATGAGATGGAAGAAACAAAAATATTCTAAATAATCCTATATAGTTCTAATCATCCTAGAGTTATAGATGTAGCCAAAAGTTCAAAATACACAAATGGTAAAAGGTCTGCTCATAGAGGTGAAGAATGCACTCTTTAAAGTTATGGTTGGAAGAATCATTAGAAAATAGGTTTAGTCATTTGATTTTGTTTTATGTTATCTCTAATAGAAGTTGGTAGCCAGTGAATTGTCCAATTTGAAGGTGGATCCTACACAGAAATATGCTAAAGATGCAATCTAACAGGAATACTGCCCCATGGCTGATCTATGGAAGCAGTATTAGAACAATATGAGCATCTCTCCAATGCATGTTTTTCAACACAATTAGTGTCAAGTATGTAAGATTGTATATACCTATTGCTTATTGGGCACCCAGGATAGTTGAATGATTAATGGGTTCTTCATTGAGATGTATTGCAATGCAAATTCCACATACTAATGGGAAAACATAATGTATAAATGGACTTTTGAAGGATTAGTAAAATATTTTTTTTCGTGCAAACCAATTGAACATGGCAGGGTTGTTGGATGCATCCTAGTTCATCTATCACATGTAGCAGAGTTATGCAACGTGATACAATCCATTTGAGTTGGAAAATGGACAACATTCATTGGATTCCCACATAGTTATGCAAGGATACTATGGACAGAACCCATCAAATTCAAAGTTCATGAAGGGGTGATAGGATAATTTTGGAGATAGATTTAATTTAGATGACGGGTGTAGCAAAGAGGATGAAGAAATGGGTGTATCATGATATGGGGGATAAAAAATTTAGATGTAGTTCTCTTAGTATTTCTTGATATGGGTATATAATAGTTCAATATTACAAGTGACATGTTCAATTCTTTTCTACGATGATTTGAAGGGCCATTCAAGGTACTTAAGAAGATTGAGAATGCCACTTGCAAATTGGAGATACCATAACACATGAGATCTCACCATTTCATTTTCTACATCAATCAATTGAAGCCTTATAGGATTGCAAAATGAGACCCTAACATAGTTGCACCATCCATAGACCCTCTAACGATTGCAAATATACGAAATATTGAAGTGGAAAAGATACTTGCACACAAAACTACACAATTCGACAAGAACCCAAAATAGGAGTACTTTCTCAATTGGAAGGATAGACTTGACGAGGAGAAAATTTGGGGGAAAAGGAAGAATTATGGTAGGTATGAGAGTTAGAGAAGGAGAACCTTGGAGAAATTAGGCAAGTGCACAATTATGGGAATTTGTGCCTTGTATAATTGTAACTTGTACAAAGAGAGGTAGGAATTTGGCATGACCCATTTATTGTACATGTAACATACTTCTTCTAATAAGGTTTAATTTTCCACTTTGGGTGTTTTTTTACACATGTTCCTTGTCCTCTCTTTGGTCAGATGAATGTTGTTATGTTTCCTATGATGCATTGTGTTGGCTAACTGTTATGATATTTCTTAAATAAAAGTATTGTTGGGAGGTTTTAAGTTCCATGGTTAGGTGTGCACCTATTGTTCGATAACTTGGTTAAGTAGAACTAAAGTTGCACATTTAACATATTGTAGTATGAGGTGGAGTTATGGGTAGAATATAGGAAAATAGGCATAGCTTAGGTGGAGTTTGGAATAGTTGATAAAATTCATGTGAGATGACATCAAAATGGATAGAAAAGTGAATCATTTTCCTTATACCCTCCTCCCATACATGCCAATATCTATTACCCATTCCTTCCCTTGACCTTCATGAACCTTAGTTGAAAAAACTCATCTACGACAACCACATAATTATAGTCATTCAACGCAAATCATAGATCTCAGTTCCTCATTAGTTATTGTAATTATAAATGTAACATGCAAATTGTTATGGTACATAGGTTGAAAAGGAAGGAGTAATAAGACTAGAATTTACAACAAATTGTTATGGTACTGGATTTGAAAAGCTTTCCATTTATTTATTTTTATAAATTTTAATGGGGTCGTTGATTTTCCGGCAGCATCGAAGTGGCACTAGTCATCAGTTATCTGACTTCCAAGAATGAAGCGTCGTTGGATTTACGAGATTTATTTGGTGAAGGAGGTCGTCGGATATCCATCAAATTCGACAACCCTGCTAAACTTCTGACGCCTCTAGTCCGTCGGTTATCTGACAGGTATGAAGGAGTGATCATCTATATTCCGACGGGTAGGCGTCGCATATTCGACACCTGTGAAGGAGTGGTCATCGATAGTCCAATGGGTATGGAGTTACATTTGACGTCAGTAGGAATCGCATATTCGACACTTATTAAGGAGTGGTCGTCGATAGTCAGATGGGTATGGAGTTCCATTTGACATCGGTAGGCCTTGCATATTCGACGCCTCTGAAGGAGTGGTCGTTGATAGTCCGATGGGTATGGAGTGTCATTTGAAATCGGTAGGCATCACATATTCGACACCTATGAAGGAGTTGTCGTCGATATTCTAATGGGTATGGAGTGCCATTTGACATTGGTACGTGTAACATATTCGACAGCTATGAAGGAGTGGTTGTCGATATTCTGATGGGTATGGACTGCCATTTGACGTTGGTTCTTCGAAAAAGGGGTATCGATTTATTTCTCGAAATTGACATGAAATTCCATCGACGTTTTAAAAGAAAGCAAATTGTCAAATTGCCGACATCAATATGATGAAAATTGGACATTTAAGCCATCAAAATTTGTGGTTAAGTTAACTTGTGCCATTTGGGACAACTCTCTAAGAGCACATTATCTTGCTATAAAGNTGTATGTATGTATGTATGTATGTATGTATGTATGTATGTATGTATGTATGTATGTATGTATGTATGTATGTATGTATGTATGTATGTATGTATGTATTCTTTACGGGAGGTATTCGCATCCTCCAATGCTTGGGATGTTTTTGAAGTAGTTGGGTCTATGATTTAAAAGAATGGATTTTAATGCCATTAAATGTTTCACAGTTGTTTAACATTTAATATTCAATTATGAATATTTTAGTGACAGACTGTTTCATTGATATTGCTTGATCTATGTTGATTTCTATAGAATCTTTTAATTGATGTTATGTCGAATGTGTCTTGATATTTAATTTAATAAATACCTCAAATCCACCTATTTCTAGGTGTGAATAGCTGAATCATTTGTAATTAATTAAGTTATTAAATTGTAGATATGATTTGTTGATTGTAGATCTTACTGTTTGTTTGATTATCAGATATGATATTGAATTGGTAAATAAACGTGTTATGTGTTTTATCTAGATTGGTTATCGTTGAGTTTTGAACTCAGATATGTGAGCTGGGAGTCTATGATTAACTTGTTAATTGAATACATGGTTGGTAGTGGTTTGATTGATCGTGATGCCTTCGTTCAGTTCTTTTTATTTGTTAATATATTTAGATCTTCCTTAATCTGGGTATGGAATCCCAAATAAAGACTAGGTTTAA
>LPNX010747844.1:182559-237871 GCA_001517045.1 Pseudotsuga menziesii | reverse complement strand
ATACATATCATTTATTTTTATACAAAATTTAGTTTCACTTCTCAACATAATTATTGGTACTATACTATAGGTAATGGCATTGGAATTCTGATTGCATTAAATTTGTTATATATTGTCACTGGGCATTATACATTAATTTTTTCATAGAATGCAGTTGGGACCACATGTAAAGTAAAAGCATTGGGTCATTGGACTTGATTTTATTTCCACCAATAAAATTAAGTTGTAATGACAATGTTAGAAGGTGATGCCAAAGGAAAATTTATATTGTCATTGTGAAAAGTTGAAGGTGAGAACTTCAATATTTTTTTGTTTACTTTGACCAATAGTGTGAATTAACCATTGAAACATGTGGATGCTATTTGAAATATACACGGTGTTCAATACTAATTTTTGACATCTAAAAGTAGTCCTCAAAGGCATGCAAAATAATGTTGAAAATGTTGCATAAGGTGTCCATTTTGTGTCCCATTCAGGTGCTTTTGAGTCCCATACACTAGTAGTATACATATAAACGCTAGTGTATATACCGGTATATACACTAGTGCATATACACTAGTGTATATTATACCTGTATATATGCTAGTGCATATACCAGTATATAGTGTGGTGTATATTATTCTGGTATATACACTGGTGCACATACCAGTATATACATTGATGTATGTTATCAGTATATATACTGGTATATGCACTAGTGTATATACCAGTATAATAACACTAGTTCATATATATCAGTATATGCATTGGTGTATATATTGGTGTATATACCGATATATATGCACTAGTGTATATTATATCGGTATATACACTAGTGCATATACCAGTATATACAATGATAACATACACCAGTGTATATATTGGTCTATTCACTAGTGCATATACCAGTATATACACTGGTGTATATACTAGTGTATATACCGTTATATACACTAGTGTATATTACTTCTGAGTTCGAAGACTTGAGTCTTGAGTACTTTCTTGGTATTTTGATGGTTGTAATAGGTTATTCCCTTTTGATTGGAGATAAAGGTGGTTTGGCATTTGGCCACACGGAAGTGGAGACAAGGTTAAATCCTCTCAAGCGCAGTCCTTTTCATCCCTAAGGTGAGAATCCCCATCCTATACACTGTTTGTTAGAATGGTTATAAATATTTTTAATGATTGTAACTGGATACTAACCTTTATCATTTCCTTTCCTCTGCATGTATAATGGACTGGTGCAGCTTGTTTGCACTAATGGTCGGGTCAACTCACAGTCACTAGGTATGACTCCATTTCGTTTTGTGGTTTAAATCAGATTCTTGATTTCTCTATTTTGATGTTTAAGGGAAAGGAAAGGAATAAGGCTTTACAACCACTAATCCAGTTTTTAAGATAAGTTTGTTAACATAACCCTTGATGGGTCTGTAATTATATATATATATATATATATATATGCTGGTAAAGTTATCTAGATGTATTTAGAATTTAGAAAATATCTCTCTGAAGAGTCTCTTGGCTCTTACTTCTAAATATGAGGGTATAAATTTTAAGAGAGTTTGATTTGTATAAATGCATCTTAATATAGGAAAATAAATGAGAGATCTGCAATTTTTTTTACATTCTGTACATAAGTAATTAACAAATAACAACTTCTACTAAGAACATATTATTGAAAACATAAAAAGATTAGGATTCAAATGCATAGTATAATTCTTTAGTTTAAAATGCATTTAGAATTCAAATATTTGCTCAAACTATAATTATCTGTACTAAACAATTAGTAAATTTAGTAAGGAACTTGTCACCACTGTCGAGAAAATAGAACTGAAGTTGTTGTTCCTCCCAACCAACTCCTAGAGAAACCAAGTCTTGCATGCTCCAAAAACCTCGAGCTTGTTTGCTGAACCACAAGGAAAATTTCCGATCAATGCGCCATCTCTTTGCATCAATACATTATTTCCCCATCCATCGCTAGCCTCCTGCTTGTTCTATGGACATACTATTTTATAGTATTTTTCCTAGGAATTGTTCATTTATGAGCCTCACTCTTTAGCACTCCACAAGGAGTCTTGACCTGATTTGGGAACGATGCCTCCTACATCACTTGAGTTCTCACTCAACATTTTTCGACATTTATCATTTCCCCTTGTGGGTTAGCAAACATTCTTTAAATGGTTACTTCAATTCTGATTCCTCTCAGTATTTTATTTATTCAATAATAATAATCCATTAAATTCATCTTGACTTTATTGTCAAAATATTTTTAAAAGTAAATATTCCAAGTAATAAATAATTAACAATTATTTGGTGTATTAAGTTCAGTATATAAATCATTTTTGTGATAATACTCTTGTAAAGGGGATGTTTTCCTTCTCGGGAATTGACTCCTCAAATTTTGTAATAACTAGTTTTCTTATAAGTAAGCAAATGGTCTCTCATTTTCAAGGACCGATACTACATTAGGATTAACACAAATATATTTGATCTATGTGTTTATTTGAAAAGATATCAAAGAGTGATATTTTGTTAACTACAAATTAAGAATCAAACAATATAATGGCTCCTCAAAGGATAAATCTAAATGAAAGATAGTCGAGTTTTATTATTATTGTTGTTGTTGTTATTATTATTTTGCCAGGGGAATCAGTAACTGGGGACATGGATGGTACTCATGTGACACGAGACCCAAGGATCGAATTTCACTACCACTATACCCCTAGGTGCATTCACAGAGCCCAAACCATGGCACATGGGTCAATTTGGGGGGGATTTGAACACGATACCTTCCATTTACAACCATTTCAACTTTACCACTTGGTCTTCTCCCCCACAGGATTTTCTTTTTAGAAGTACATGGAAGTGGGATTTGATCCACTTATGTGTCAACAGGTCACGAGATCATTTAATAAAATCTATCTGGGTGGAACCACAAATTCAACCACTACCTCAAGGTGTCCCCATGGCTACGGGTTTAGCCTTCATTCGAATTGAACCTTTCAAACTTGAGAAAAACTCCTCTCTCTTCACCGATGGATCCAACCCCATTGGGAAAAATTGTCAGTCGAGTTTTATTATTTTAATCGCTAAATGATAAACTTTATTGGTTTGGCATCAAACACTTATATCTTCTATAAGGGTTGAAAGCTCTTTTATCTAAAAACAAATTTGGCAAGAGCCTTTATAATTGAAATGAGAGTTAATTTAATAAACATGAATTTATTATTAAGAAGTTGCATTTATTGGTTATGGAACCAAGCTTATTTATTGAAGGTGTAAATTCCTTTTGTTAAAGTTGAATAAAAACGAGAAAATATGTTCTTGCTTTTCTTACCCTAGTGGATTCATGCCCGAATCAGGGGAGGCATCCCGGTGAGAAACATACATCAGGAAAAGAGCGAGTAGGTAGGGATGGAAGTTGAAGTCAATCCTTGAGTCGCCTCCAGTTTCTGAATCCTACTTAGTTTTGGTAGGTGTTATATCTTTGTTATGTCATTATTTTCCATTAAGCTTTTATAAATATTTATTCATAGTTGCATATAGATGATTAATTATTTTAAGTGTAAGTGTTTTTCCATGTGTCTTAAAATGGAAGGAAATTTTTACCTAGTTTGAAGATTATGATAAAGGATTAGTATAATTGTGAAATATGATGTGTTATTCATAATCATTTTTTATTCATAGTTTCCTTAAGAGTAGTAAGTCGTCTCCCGTTCATAAACGTTGTCACCTTGAGTATAGATTAAAGGGTTGCTTGTTGACTAGAATTTTCAATTTAACTGTGTTAATATAAATTTAGAGTAAGATTAAAGATTGTTGTTTGTTGCATGATGAGCCAAATATTTACTTGGGCATACAAGAGCTAAGAAATGTATTTTTTTTAACTAGTAACAAGGTAAATTGTGATTAAAGAAAAAAACATAGTAGGAATGATGAAATAGTTAAGAGTGATTAAATTATGCATTGTGTAAATATTATTTTAAGTGCTAATGGGTAAAGCATATTATGGTTTAAGTGCATTATGTCAAAATGTATTATGTCAAGTTATAGTAAAGAATAAGAATAAGAGTTGGAAACATACATCCTAATTATATGAAGATATACTTGAAGGGAATTTACTTGAGAGTAGGTTTTTAGTAACTTTTGAGCATTAGAGAAATTTTGAGGTCTAAAATGGGCCTCCTAAGGAAAATAATAAAATAATAGTTAAAATAATAAAATAATATTTATTAATTTTGGAGGAAAAAAGAAAAAAACTACTTTTTGTGTTCATATTTTCGACATATATCCAAATTTCAATCGGGAGAGCTCGTTGGATGCAGAATTTGATTATGCATCCAACGAGTACCCACACTGCATACTTTTGGTGGACCCCGCTACCCCAAAAACAAGAAAAACCTGAAAAAATGTCATCATCATGTTTTTTTAGGTATTTCTTGTTTTTGGGGTAACGAGGTCCGTCCAAAGTATGTAGTGTGGGTACTCGTTGGATGTGGAATCAAATTCCGCATCCAACGAGCTCTCCCGGTCAAAGTTTTAGTAAACACACAGGGAAATATGTCGAAAATACGAACACAAAAAGTAGTTTTTTTTATGACAAACATGTCAATTCAACCATTATGGTTGACTCATTTTATTGGAATTCTATTGGTTCTTGAATTCCAACTCACAAGAACTTATTGTTGGCCCGTTTTCTTATAAGGCCCATTTTAGACCCTAAATTTCCTCTATTGACTATTTGAATTCATTATTTAGTTTTTTTTTTTAATTCAATACCCCATTTTCCAAAATAGTAATGAGGAATTTGGGTATCTTACAACCTGACACAATATCAAAGCTCCCGCATCTATATGTTTAGGTGAGAGTGATGTATTTGGTGTCTCAAATACATATATCATATTCAATACTCAAACTCATGTTCACATGTTGTTAGGCACTACAATTCTACTATACACAAATCTATCTTGAATACTAGAGCTAAACTCCTCTAAATTATGCATTAATATTGGGATTTCTTCTCAACAACTATCAACAATTTGCATCAAAATTGATTCACTCTTTGATATCAGCATGAAGGGTTACACCATATAAATAAATACTTGAAAAGCAAGAGGAAGAGAATAGCCATTAAATTTTAAAAAATCATCTAAATTTTCAATGGAAACCATTAAAGTTATCACTTCCTATTGAAGTCTAGACTAAAATTTTCATAGTGTTTTTGGAATAGAAAAGGTTAATTTTGTATTAGAAAACAGGTTGTTGCTTGATTGTACAACCTTGTAATAGAAGATTCCAAAATTTTAGACAGAGGTTTTCATACAAAATTGGAGTGTGTTTCCCACTAAACATTGTTGTTGACTTATTCTATAGATATTGCTTCTTATTTGGAAAGTGTGTTACCTTGGATACTGCTACAAAAGTAAATATAACATAGAAAAATATAACTAGAAGGTTTCAACAAATTGAAATGGTATGGAGCTTAAAATATTTGGTGATATATTGTCAATAGTAGTGGAATTCATTTGTTTTTAAAATGAGCAGATAAATTAGTGGTTGAGGGATTTAATGGAGATGGATTTGACATTCAAAACATTCACATGTATGTCTATCTTCTCATGAGGTATTTGGGAAGTTGGTAGTTAGTAGATGTATTCAACCATGGACAATCATGTGCAACTATTGTTGTAGAGGAAAGTGTTCCTATGGCTAGGGTTTAAGAGGTCATCAACGTACTGGGGTTGAAAGAGAGATGCATATAGTTATACAAGTATATATAAGCAAGTTCAGAGATTGAAATGGTTCATGCCTTAGCCAAACGAAGGTTGATCCAATAATCCCTTCAATCCTCTTCTTGCCCCTCTTGCTCCAAGAGACCTACAAAACAAATTATACCTTCCTCGAACCAATATGACCATATGTAAAGCAATGATAATCAAAGTAACATGAAATACTAATATGATTAACATAAACATCTGATCATAAACATAGATTCAATCACACATTGAACAATTCCATTGGGAAGAAGAAGGACATCACATGTTTATTAATCATGAAAATAAGTACAAGTATACCTTCTCTTCAATTTGGGAACCTCACCAAACCTTGATCTGGTTTTGCTGCTTCTCTTCTCCAAGGAACTTAGACTACAAGCTTTGCAACACAAGGAGATAGATTCTAGGGAAAAGTTGGGGGGATGAGAGTCCCAATTCCTCCAGCATAACAATGCAAAGATTCAAGTCCCTTCTCGTGGACCTATATACCTCTATATGTTTCTGAATAGATAGGGTCAAAGACAAAGTAGTTACAACTGAAGGATTCAGTTGCATAACCACCTAAACCACCAAAAATTCAAGAAGCATCCATTTTTTACATCTACAGGAAAAATACGTGGGTTGCAGAGACAACAGCCTTGTATTCAAGTGATATACGCAGGTTATAATAAAAATACTCATGTATGATCCTTGAGTTTCAATGGAAAGAGTCGCGAATACAGGTAATATGCGGGCATTGTGTACGACAAGTCGCGTATACATCAAAAAATCTCATTTGTAGGGTACTTTTAGGAATTTTCAGACTTTGGTGTATTCTGGAAAGTTTTAGCTGACTCGAATACCTTTCCAATGGTGCAAAGAAGAGGTCAAACCCAGTTACAAAACTCCAGATATGGATCCTCTAAGTTAGATTTTTTTTAGTGACTTTCATGAAGTGTCGTAATGGAAGTGTCGACATGCGATGGAATCGTGGGAAAGTGGTCACAAGAAGATATGTGTCATTTTGGGCTATAACAGATGCCCCCTAATGTATGAGTTTATATGGGAGAATGATAGCTCAAGTACATTATAAAGGAAACAACCGAGTATGGAGAGAGCATAGAATCTGAGATCGAAATGCTTGAACAGAGGTACCTGAAAGAAAGATAAATGTAAGACAAAAATGATCTCTAGGACATACAGGTCCATATACAAAACATCGTCGTAAAGATACAGGAGGATCCAACATGTGTATAATATATGTAACTATCATGGTCGCTCAATATGCAAAAAGGTGCCATATCAAATATAAATGAGTCATGGCCACAAATGAACAAGGTGGATCCATGCTCAACAATCGACCATAGCCACAAAAATACAAGGTGGATCTAAGTCTCAGAAAAATTTCATATGAAGTGTAACAAGGTCTTGCATAACTTAAAAAATAGAAAAAGTTGATGATGCTACTGTTGGCCCAAGGTATTCATTCCAAACCACCCAAAAAGGTATGAATCCTAACCATGCGAATAAAGGAGTTGAAGTCGAACATGGAGGAAACCGTTTGATTACCGATCATTGATGAGAAATGTTAACAAATGTGAGGCAAACCACCATTAATGAAAATGGTCCCCAAGGTACCTAGTACATTCTAACACGTGTGAATACAAGGAATTGAAGTCGAACACTTGAAGAATCCATCGAGTGGGAGACATTAAGGAATTCCCACTACCCGATAGCAAGGGAAATTGCCAGTGATGACTGCAATCCACAAGGTATTGTCAAAAACTATAAATATCATTCCCAGAGCAAGATGTGTTGTAGTCAATAGGAATAGATCCGTTGGAAGGAAGTAATTAAGGAATCCTCCATCATCCAACACGAGGTAAGTCAAAGAATAATTGGATCTAGAATTGGTATTGAAATTCACGACAAGAACCACCAAAGACATGATGTAATGAACTAATACCAGGGAATGGTCCACACAAAAATTTAAGGAAACTGCAGAATGGTCGACAAAGGTTTATCCTTGAACATTGAGCATGACACAAAAGTGACTTAGGAACCTTTTGACACAAAAGGACCAATGACACAAATCTGCAATGTAGGAGACATTGACAGATTCCCCATATAATTGGAAGAGAAGCCAACTGGAGGAGTAAGAAACTCTGAATCGGGATAAATAAAAAACAGAGACCCAACTATTGAAATAATCAAAACTGGTGCTTTGTTCAAGGAAACAAGACTCGCTGCCATGATGTAAAATACATGTGAATGAACTTCCCCTTCCCTCTTTCTTGTAAAAGTTTAACGAGTCCAAGAAAGAAAACTCAGGACCTTCTTCATTTTTGGCAAGCTTGAAGAAAAGACAGAAGAATGCTTGATAAAGCACTGATTCATGTATTTTATGAGCCCGAATTAGTGGATGCTCGATGGCGTTTTCATAGTTTTGAGAGTCTGAAAACTCCAAAGAAGACTCTAGGGGTGTTTTTTTTCGTAATGTTAGTCTCCTAAGTCCAAAAAAGTGTAAAACAATACAGAGGAGAACTCTCTTATCCCAGGTGAATAAAGGTATGTATTTTTCATAGTAAGTTGGGAAGGTCCGAAGAAGGGGTAAACTATTACCAAACCAACTCACCTTTAGAAGGGACATGTAGCCTGAGTGTAATGAGTGCGAAGGAAGGCAAGATAACTCAAAAAGATCCATTTGATTATGAGAAATGGGGCTTACAACAGTAAACTTGATGCTTTGTTATTTAGGTTTTGGCGAGCATGACAAAGACATAGTGTACACTCGAAATATTTTTCATGTTTATGTCCATAGCACAAAAAAGATAAAACTAAGCTCGAAAAGGTTCCTTTTCCATAAATTTAGTCCTCCAGGATCGGAAAAGAGATAAACCTATACCTGAAGATACTCTTCTATCCTACGAAGAAAATAGAGTATTCATTTTTCCTAAGTAATCCACAAGGCCGAAAAATGGGTAAACTTATACCTATGCAGGTGATTGTTCAATTCACCTTAATGACTCTAAACAAACAAGTTTACTTAGCAATCTAGTCAATTTTAAGGAGTCAAACCAGGGATTAAAGATAACTCCATATATTTCCCACGAAGTTTTTTCAAGTCTGAAAAATTCAACTCGCGGCCTCCTTACTATTTTTAATGAGGTTGAAGGATAGTAGAAAGAATGCTCTAAATGTGAGGAGACGAGTGTCGTAGGAAGACGAAACTAGTTCCAAGCGCAAGGAACAAACCTATGCACAATGCAAGAAACATGAGCAAGATAAAGACACTTGGGGAACATCTCCTCAAGGTAAAAGGCGTTAAGTTTCAAAGCAAACTAGTACAAGGATGAGCGATGATAAAAGAAGAGATGAGGGCTTATACAACAAGATGAAAGCATGGAAGTCGACATCAGGCTCAAAAGCACAAGTAGGGTACATGAAAATTAAGTTACAGCTTGAACAAAAAAGCGAGGTCAGTAAATAGTTGTGAATCCAACTAAAAATCATGTTTCCAAGAGAAAAGATACGATGCAGGTTACTTGGAAGAAAAACATGCGACTTTGCTATCTTCTACAAAAGGTATGGTCAAGGAAGAATCAACCAAAGAGGACTCTATAGTGCAAAGGCCTGAGGATTTATAATCCATAAGGTCAAACTTATAATAAAATAAAAAATCAACAGGGGAGATAGAGTCTGTAGGAACAAAATCAATATCACAAGAGTTGAAAAATCTAGAAGAAAAATCAAACCCATCAAGATCACTGACTTGCTATTCAAAAGGAGATTTTAAAAACTCGACAAGACCAACACAAGAACATTGATCAATGTAAATATCAGGCTTATAAAGAAAATTGGGGTTAGACTTAGTCACAACTGAAACGACATTCATAAGAAGGTCAGACTGTATCAAATACTCTAGGAATACTTCATTCAAAGAAAGGAGATCACTCGAGATAAGAGAAAATGTCTATACCTTCAAACAGATAATTTGACAAAGTGGAGAGAAGGCTCCAAAGTCTGTATAGGATGAATCACCTGGTCAACTGTTGGGACCAAGTCCCAAGAAGGTAAGCATGAAAATAGAGGCTGCTTCTCATTAGCAATTGAACTTAAAGGACACAAGGCCACATAGCTCACCTGTGGCAGGGTAGTGTCTATAGAAACATTGGGAATCAATAAAGGAAAGACCTAGTCTCTATTTGGACCAGGAGAGGGATCAAGAAAATCCAATTGATCAATAGTGATAATTTCTTCTCCATGATTAAAGTACATCACACAAAAGAACGTTGACAACATAGCCTGCATGGCATAAACATAATCATGCCCAAGGAGCATATGGAATTCCAAGGGGTCTTCTATCACCATGAAATCACCTAAGATGGTTTTCCCACCCAAAGTAACAGGTGTTTGAGCAAGAAATCCCAAGGCTATACTAGTTCTTCTATCAAACGCAAGTAACTTACTAGTTTTCAATACAAGGTTGGGAGATCTCATGCCTTGCCAAGCACGAGCATACAATATACTAACTGAGGCTCCTTCATCAACAATACAATGAGCAATCGTGCATTGTCCAACTTTGACCTTTATCTAGAAAGGTGTTTCAGAAGGAAGGCGCAGCTCAACTAGGCTATCCCAATCAAAGGAATCAATCCGAGATCTTGGTGGGGGTTGATTTGAAATGAGTTCAATGCCCCCTTGTTCAGTAAGTTTTGAACTGGCTGTGAAAAAAACGTGACTAGAAGACACTTCACTGTGCGAAAGAAGAGTGGGATTGATCGACAATGGAATAGATTCAACTACTTCGTGAAAGTCACTCTACATAGGGAGAGTAGGATTGACCAAATATGACATCGGTTCAATCACATAAGGATCAGTCTTTTAAAGAAGAGTGCGATCGACCAAATATGATATTGGTTCAACCACTTGATCAATGAAAGGTTGATTAAGTTGTTGAGAACTAAAGGTTGTTCAGGAGCAGAATATTCTTGAGTCTTGGACCACACTCTTCTCACCTATGTGATAGCAGTGCATTGGTGAGTAAGATGGTCTCCCTCACATAGCTTACAAGGGAACTTAAGTTTTCCTTTAAAACAACCAATTTTCTCAATGGTGTCAACATGACTAGCAGTGGCTGAGAGTTTTCCCCCAGCATGACCACCAAAGGCTGGGTGACTGGGGCCAACCTAACTAAGAGAGGCTAGTTGTTGAAAAACTTATGAATGTTCAAAAATGGGATGACCATTAAACCAAACTCTCTGTACCTCTATGATGGCAGGGCATAGATAAGTAAGGTGGTATCCCTGTCAAATATTATAAGAAAACTTGGGCTTGAGTTTTGAACGGTTAGTCTTTTCAACAGTTTCAACATGACTCGCAGTGGCTGATTGTTTTCCCTCATGATGAACCACAGAGGCTGAGAGACTTCCCCCAACATGACCTACAGAGGCTGAGAGACTTTGTCTAACATGGCCTGCAGAGTTTGGATGGGAAGGATCAACATGCTTTGTAGCAGTTGAGTGTGTTCCCCCAGCATTACCTTCAAAGGTTGAGTGGAGAGGTTCAACTTGACCTACAAAGGTTCACAGGGTGCCCTCAGCATGGACTGTAGAGGCTGAGTGAGTCGGTCCAACTTGACCTGTAAAGGTTGGAAGGATCCTACCAGAATGATCAGTAGAGGTTGGATGGTGAAGATCAAATTGACTTGAAAAGGTTGAGTTCTTAGATCCAACATGACCTACAAAGGTTGGATGGGTGCCCCCAGCATGAATTGCAGAGACTGGGTGGTGAGGTTGAACTTTACGTGTAGAGGTTGAATAGGTGCTCCCTTTCTTATCTGTCTTCTTCCTATTCTTCCTTAGTTTACTCCTTTTATACTCGCAGTTACTATTGTCAAAAATTTCACCGCATGAGGTAGAAGGAGGAGGCCCAGGCATCTACAGGTGAAGGGGAAGCAGTTTTTTGATGCCCTTGATATAAGGATCTTACTTGAGAATCATTAGGAGAATTCAAGACAGTTGGAGTGGAAAATAACCACACTGGTAGCCCTAGGGTGAATCTAGGTAGATTCAAGGTGGCCATCAAAGGAGCGTGCACATTTCCAAATTTTCTACCAAGGTTACCTTTCAAGTCTACTCTAGGTGCATTGGAAATAGCCTTCCAATGCCACCCTTGTAATATCCTAGAAGACAAGATACTAACTCTACCAAAATCGCGAAGAAAGTACGGTGGAACAATCGTCAATCCAGCCAATGCACATTGGCAAGGTAGCTAATCCTGAAACCCAAACAGTACCAAGAACCACACGGGGCTGGGAGGAGGTACTAGATGAATCCCTAAATGTGCAATGGCTCTAGTGTATGCTTTACTGATAAGTGGAGGGGTATCTCCAACAGATCAATATCGCACGACCTCGTGCTTGAATCCTATGTGAGAGGAGCTTTTCGGTGTCTTTCCCAACAAAGTTTGATTTCCTAATAGATAGGACACTATGTTTGAGTTTAAATTTTTGGGTAGTTAAGATAACCTTGACCCAAAAAAGTATCCTAGACTAGTGTGTGTTGTCCCTATAAACAAAAATATACTACTAAATTTTAAATATTAAGCGTTTATTTTAAAGGGATTTTAGTTACTCAAAGGGGGTGGTGGAGGTGAAACCATTGGTGTTTTGACTCAATGTTGAAACAAAATGGCTAAGGAAAGAGAAATGAAATGCAAAAAGAAAAAAACTATTCTCTTTCTTTTTCAAATAGAAACTTGAAAGCCACAAAATAAAATTTTACTTTTATTTTTTCAAGAATAATGATATGCAATGCATTAAAGACAAAACCCTAATCTACATTCATATTAAACAACTGTATGTTCTTTTTCTTTTTCTTTTATAAATGGAAAAGAAAAACTTACCTACAAATAAAGTATGCAGATAACAAGAACAAAGCGAAAGGAACACTGCTATACAACCACAAAACAGACTCTATAATTCCCTAAAGTTAGTATAAACCCTACTTGGAAGGGAGGCTTGCATAAGAGACAATTCAAATACTTTGGAAAGGTGAATTTAACCAACAAAAGAAGAAGGAAACAAAGACCAGTAAGCTTCTAAGTTCAGACAAAGATCACTAACATAAGCTAACCAAAAACATAATCCAAAAATCATGCCAAGCAAAGGGGCTGGTGGAATGAGAAAAGAGAAAACCCTAATGATACAAAAAGACTTGCAACCTAGATAAAGAATACCCAAAAGGGATGACATTAACTCCTTGGATTCATGCACCTGTAGAGGACCCCAAAATACCTACCAAACAACCCTCAAAGAGCAATAAAAACCACAAAATGAGGAAAAAACATTTTTTAGGGGCATACGTGGGTTTCCCTACTGACAAGTCATGTGTCATAGGTGGGTTGACACTATATAAGGTCGCGTGTACATCCCAAACATGTGACTGTTGAGTCTACAACTCACATATGGGTGGGAAAAAACCCCCAAAAAGTCAAAAACTGCCTTAGGAAGGCAGGGGAGGTGTTCTATCACGCTTAGAAGGTGGTCCTAAGTGTCATCAAAGACCTGAAACCTTACAAAATACTGGAAGAAAGACAGAGAAACCCCAAACAAAAAGGGCTCTCCCCAGTGGAGTAGCCAGTTCTGTTGTAAAGGAAAGTGTTCCCATGGCTAGGGTTTAAGAGGCCATCAATGTACTATGGTTGAAAGAGAGAAGCATATAAGTATGCAAGTATATATAAGCAAGTTCAGAGATTGGAATGGTTCATACCTTATCCAAATGAAGGTTTATCCAAGTAGCCCTTCAATCCTCTTCTTGCTCCTCTTCCTCCAAGAGACCTGCAAAACGAATTATACCTTCCTCAAACCAATATGACCATATGTAAAGCAATGATAATCAATGTAACATAAAATACTAATATGATTAACATAAACATCTGATCATAAACATAGATTCAATCACACATTGAACAATGATTTGGGAAGAAGAAGGACATCACATCTTTATTAATCATGAAAATAAGTACAAGTATACCTTCTCTTCACTTGGGCACCTCACGAAATCTTGATTTGGTTATGTTGCTTCTCTTCTCTGAGGAACTCAGCCTCCAAGCTCTGCAACACAAGGAGATAGATTCTAGGGAAAAGGTGGGGGGAATGAGAGTCCCAATTCCTCCAGCATAAAAATGCAAAGATTCAAGTCCCTTCTCATGGACCTCTCTACCTCTATTTATATGTTTCTAAAGAGATAGGATCGAATACAAAGTAGTTACAACTGAAGTAGTCAATTGCATAACCACCCAAACTACTTGAAATTCGAGAAACATCCATTTTTTACATCTACGGGAAAAATACGCGGGCTACAAAGACAACAGTCACGTATTCAAGTGATATATGCAGGTTTCAGTAACAATAATCATGTATCATCCATGGGTAATACGTGGGTATTATGTAGGACAAGTCACAAATATAGGTAATACGTGGGTATTATGTAGGACAAGTCGCATATACAAAGTGGCATCCGTGATTTTCTTTAAGGAAACTCACGTATACATCAAAAAATATCATTTTTAGGTACTTTTGGGCATTTTTAGACTTTGGTGTATTCTAGAAAGTTTTTCGTTGACTTAGATACCTTTCTAATGGTGTAGAGAAGAGGTCAAAAAGAGTTACAAAACTCCATATATGGATCATCCAATTTAGGTTTTTTTTTAGTGACTTTCATGAAGTGTCATCATGGACGTGTCGACATGCGACGGAATGATTGGAAAGTGGCCACAGGAAGAGATGCGTCATTTTGGGCTATAAAAAATATGGTCAACCATAGTCAACCATCTTTGTTAGGTTAGGGGTTTATAGGTTAATCACAACTACATTTGGGTCAAATTTCAACAATCTTTTGACTTATATAACAAGGACTATAATCAAGTTCTTGCTTTACACAAGGATGTTACATTCATGCCCAAAGCAATGTGTTGCATGCAAGATTATTTACAGACTTAGAGACTTTTTAAACAAAGGTATATATGTGTGTAAATATGAGGAAACCAAGATTGTAAGGTTCTTTTTCATTAAGAAAATAAAAATGCAATTACAAGTTAATTTGAGTGAAAAACTACCAGAAGTAACACAAGACTATACATATTTGGGGCTATATTTCAATGAAAATTTGAGTTGGGTTATGTGCACAAGAAATAAATCCAAATAAATGAAAATATCCATTTCTACTCCAAATTATATGCAAATTAACATAAATATAAAAATAAAAAAATGTATCATTTCATCTTCCAAGCATTCATAACCACAGTTCTCTTATATGAGCTATGAAGTTTGTGGTCAAATGTACCCAAACATGGATAGAAGAAACTAAAATGGGTAAGAACAAATATATGAAAGAGGCTACACAACATTGCATACTATGTAACTTATTCTATATTGATGATAGAATTGAGAAATTTTTATTTAGTATGTGCACCTTTCGTGGGGATTTCTCCCCTACTATGTGAAAAACACCAGCCCTAGATAATGCAGATCATAGGGTAGAGTTCAATAATAATAACGGGAAGCAAACACAACTATAACAATATTTTTTAGGTTTTTCAAATATATAAAACTAAATGCAAAATGAGAACAAAAGATACATTTTCTCTGAAATGTGGGCCACCATAGTGGTCTGAGGAAATGGTCCCGCATCTCCATGGTTTGGGTCTCCAGTCTCTTCCACGAATAGTTTTCAAATGGGGAATAGATCGAAATGGGTATTGAGTGAACTCCACGTGCACCATGGGAAATGGCATGGAAAAATATGGGAATAATGACAGAAAAGTGTATAGTGTGACTCAGAGCAAATGGAAAAAAGTGTTTTGGGGGAGTCATTCATAATGTATTTATAGGATGGTCCAAGGGTTTTTGACCCATGGTATTTTTTATCCATGGTATTTATCTATGGATTTTTACCCATTCTCATTTTTTAGGGTTTTTTGGCCCTTTTTTGGAGAGAGTGGGGATAAATCACCATAAATTATCAACTTCCTTTCATTTATGGGGAAGGAATAATAATGTTTTGGACCATATTTAGTGGAAATGTAGTTGTGACGGTCAAAATGGAGGGAATAATGGTGGGAATATGATGTATGACTATGGTTTATACCATGGAGATCTAGGTGAACAATTTTTAGTGTTAACGGATTTCCCCCTGATGTGTGAGGGAAGGAGCTCATCATATGGTCGATAGACATCATAGGATCATGGGAAAATGGTGAAAATGGTGGAGAGACTGGAGAGGACCACGAAGGATTAGAGTCTCCTCATTCAAACTACGATGGCTTTTGGTTTGTATTACTTCTCAAAAATGAATGAGGTACATATATATGGATGAGACAAGCACACCATTCTCGTAACAATGTCTCAAAAAATAAAATGGGGATCAATGCTCAAATAATGGGATTTGATCAATACATATATACAACTACTGATACATAATGGTGGCCTCAATGGGAGGATGAATACAAATATTGATATGAAGAACTGATACATAGGAACAATGGCATTCTCATAGAATGCAATATCATAACAATTGATGTTATGTTGTATCTAGAGGTTTTACATGTAACACCCTAGTTTTGACCCCATGGTATTGAATTGCATATGATGTAAATATTGTATTAAATCACGGTGTGGAGCTCAAGACAAAGGCCCCACCATGGGTTTTGTGTTTTATGTTTCAGTGATTAAAATCGATGTTGATGGTTTATCTGCTAGCCAGGCACAATATGTTTGAGACATCATGTAAAATGAAAATTAATAAAAATACCACAACCAACTATACTTCGCAACGTTAAAGAGATGGGGAATGATTTCAAAAGGAATAGGGAGGGGGGATTATTCAAACCATTGAGCCAATTTCTAAGGGGGAAAACCCGCAAAGTTGTCATCTACCCATTTCTTGTCTTTTTCCCCATTTATTTATTTCTTCTAGGAATTGGTTGAGGTAGTTATTGCATGGGAATGGGAAGAGTATGGGCATAATTCGAATTGGGAAGAGCACCCTTTTTGGAAAAATGTGTTTTGACTCCCTTGGCAAAAAAAAACCCAAAAACGTATGCCCATTCCCTCATGCATTCATGTTTCATCTTCCCTCATGTTTTGGGGAGCAGGGGACGTTTTGATTATCTATCCTTCATTCACCCATGCGATTTCTTTTGCTTCCTCACACAGTTGAACCTTTTGGAGTTTTTATCCTTCACGTTTTTAGTATTTCCTCATGGTGTGCGTACCCAGACCATCATCAGGTTCTCACAGAAACGTTGTGGTCCATTCCTGATCATTTTTTATTCCATTCTGTTCATATGTGCTGTGCATTTGTCCTACTTGCAGAACCGTGTTTTGTTTTAGGTTATTTGCCTGTTGTTACCATTCTTAGTCGCGCAAAGGTTTGGAGTCTCCTTTGTTTGTGCAATGGTCTCCTCTGTCACAGAGTAAATGGAAGCCTGTTTTGTTGTGTTGACATTGTGGTTTGTTGTGTGTGCATATTTTTCCTTGGTCTAAACTGATTTTGAGTGGAATTGGGTCTAAAATAGCTTGATAAACCTAGTATAGGAAGGAACCTTACAAATAGATCTAGAGGGGCTGGTTTTCTTCTTTGTACACCCTGAACAAAGCTGGAATGGAAAGAATACCATGATGGACTATGTAGCAGAGAAGGGGATTCTTCCTTGTGTTGGTTGTGTAGATGTTTTAGGAGTCAAGCCCGATCTGGTGTAGGTGTCTGGAGCTCTGTGGTTGAGCTCACTAACTTAGCAGTTCAACCTTTCCAGCTCCTTTGCAGCCTGATAAACCCATCTGTTAGTTGGCTTGGCTGGTCCTTAATGTGAATGTTGTCTTGAATGACTGCAGTTGAATAAACCCAACAGTGTGTTGTCTTGCTTTTGTGCAGCATGATAAACCCAACTGTGTTGGTTTGGCTGAGTTTTGTTGTATCCTTGGTTATGTGTGAGCCTACTAGTGTTCCTTATTCCTTGTGGGAATCATGCCTAGCTCAAGGGTGGAATTGCTGCTGAGAAATTGATGAGCACACTGGCTTATGTTTGGGTGGAATGTTGCAGTGACTTAGCTGGTTGCGGGACAAACTTCTTTCAAGATAAGTATTCTTGTCTATGTTAATCTCTATAATTGTATTTTCTTAATGAAATATGATGAACATTCCTAATGTGTTGAATTGATGAATTGCTTCTGCTGTATAATTGCAATTGTATGCATCTATGTATGTTTTCTTTTAATGCATTTTAAATTACGTTATGGGGCTTAGATTGTTGGATTGGTGATGGCCTAAATGATCAAATTTGTCCAAGAATTTTGTTAACAGGTTGAATTTCCTTCCAGAAATCTTTCTTTCGCAACTTGCGGGATGTGGGATGCGGGATGCGGAAACGTCCTTCTGTAAATTCAATTTCTGAAATTCTCTTTCTGCAACTCTTCTTTCCACAACTTGTGGGATGAGGGATGCGGCTTCAAAAATATTTATTTCTGCATGCGGGATGCAGAATGTGGGATGCGGGGTCGCAATTTCCATATTTTTCCCTAATTCCGCAACTCAAGTTTTCTGCACCGTTGACTCTTTCGGGTTGATTCTCAGTCATTGATCTGTCTCTAGATGTGGAAAAAATGGTGATCGTCAATTCCCATCGTGATCTTTCTCCATTGTTCGATACCCTCTAATATCTTTCTTCATGGATACTCAAAATGATCGCTAACAGTATCAATTTTCTCTACTATTGGGAAGTTGGAGAATTCATCCACATACTTGAATAGAGTGAATGTAAGATGAGTTCATGCCTCTACAGATCTCTACAAAAATTGGGAATCCACCAAAACGCATACATAATTCAGTGAACTTTGAGCTGGATGCTCCTCCAATAATCAGAGCTATGCTGACGGACAAGGTTTTCACACCATGCCCTATGTTTCAAATAAGAACAAAGGTTATTTAATTTTTTTTTTTTAAACACATGGTAATCGGGGTATGGGTACGTGACAATAGATAACTAGATGGACTCAATGACTGAGAGTTGGAATCTCTATGGTACAATATGCAACTTCAAGTATTGGAGATATATAGAAGCATGACACTAAGGGGCTTCTGAACACTATCGCCAATGCAACCCAGAAATCACAAGGAATATGAAATTGTATGGGTCCCATAGTAGACTCACCAATGTGCTAGAGTCAGGTGAAAACTGGGGTCTTTAACCAAATAATGAAGGAACCAATACCCTATACGAATCTCAACGGTGAGATGATGTAGCTGAAGTCGAGCACATGAGACGCAACCAACGCTAAAAGAACTAATGACTCCTTTCCAGTGGTCCAAGGAACTCATCAATGAGTTGGATGAAACCAGGATATAGGGACCTCTGGGTCTATCCTATGGAATAGATGTGTTGACGTTGACATAGGGAGACCTGCAACTAACAAGGAAATTTGTTTCCTTGATAGAATCATGAGGGGGATAACTAGATATGTGGAACAATCAGGGGACTGACACATTGAATGGGGAACAGGGGAAAGGGAGTACGGGGGACTCAAGATTCCTTTATTTAGAGTATCAAGGCAGGGGTGACCTGGAAGCAAATGAAACTAACTCATGGGAAAGGGATCATAGTTGTGAAACCGGGAAGATAACTGAAATGGGAAATACTTGGGTGAGTAATTGGAATGATGATATCCATGGGATCCAAGGGAGAATCATCACAAAGTACTTTCAACAAAGGTTACCCAATGGGGGAAATATGCCATAATGTGAGATAATATGTGATGGTGCCTAGAGACATTGTTGTGGTCCTTCTTCGTAGTTTAAGGAGCACGAAGAAGGGATAGAAGTATGCTCAATATGATACTATCTCATGGATTTTTACAGAGCCCAAGAAGGTAAATTCTCAATGGTATTTTGATTTTTAGAGAGTTTGAAAACATGAAGAAGACTCCATGGTTCTCTTTTTCATATGGTAGTCCCCTAAGCCAAAAATAGGTTAAAAGTGTACAAAGGAGAGCTCTCCCAACCTAAAGGGGAAGAGAGACTTCTTTACCATAGGTAGTCCAACCAGTATGGACAAGGTTAAACCTATACTGACTAGACAGTCATTCAAATACTTTTATGAGGATGAAGGAAAAACCAAGTTTTATTGGCAATCTTTTGTTGATGAGAGGACTGGAAAAGAGCTTAAAGACAACCCATAATGAGATTTTTTGTGAGTTACGGTCCCAATGTCCGACAAAGCATAAAATGATACAAAGGGAACCATTCCTAGCTTGAAGGTGCCAAGGTGGTACTTTTGTTTAAATACTCTACATGGTCTGAAAAAAGGAGATAAACGAGGCCACATAGACTCCCTTTCAAAATACTTTAACAAGTGTTAAAGGATGCAAGTGTGCTCGACAAACTTTTCATTCTTTTAGGAGTCAGAAAAAAGCTTAACATAAACTCCGTAATGTTCAGTCAAGCAAGGAGGAAGTGTTCAATGTACCAAAAGAGGTTATGCTGTGAACATGGATGATAGGAATAACAGTGCAACACTTGATGGGTCTCCTTTCAGGACGATGGATGGTGGTAAAATAAGGCCAAGTTTGCATTATGGATGGACCAGATGGCTCGTGAACATGCCAATACATGCGTGGTGTGATTCATGTGATAGAACGAAAATCGCGGTGAATCCAGGAAAAGTCCCAAAAAATCAGAAGGAGAGCACGAGACATGGATCTCGTCAAAAGACAAAGGATAGAAAACCGAATGGCATGAAAAATGGACGTCAGATGACTTTGTGGTGGGTAGAAGAAAAACTAGACCAAATGGAGGATTATAAACAGGGGGCACATGACATGTGTCATTTTCACTATGCGGTGCTGATTTGGAGTGGAGGGCCCCAGAACACAAGTGTTGATTTATTCCGACTGGACCGACGTTTTTCTGATCTTTGAATTGGAGGTAAGAGATCTCATCAAACCCGTCTTTTTTAGTTGATTATTTTGTGGTTTTCCTCACTTGGGGGCCTTAGCCGTTCCCAAAGGGTTCTCGGGGTCGAGTCACACTTTTCAAGCGAAAAGGAGTGACCTAGTCGATCAGGAAAACATGTATGACCCAGTCGCACATATCGGGGAGACAAATGCAAATCAGGTCTCACCTGTTCAAGGGATAAGAGCAACCCAGTTGCACCTATTCGATTTTTTTGAGTGACTTGGGTTGCACAAAGAGGTCAAACAGGTGCGACCTATCACTGAATGAGGGTTTTTTACATGACTAGGTCTGACAGGGACTATGTGTATGTGAAGGATTCCTCGATTCACATGGTGAGAGCGAGATATTAGGGACCTCCGAGAGGAGGTGGATGATGATAAGGTGGTACATGATACACTTGCTCGATGTGGGTTGTTAAAGTTCTTCCAGATCCCATTGCCACGTTCAGAAAAACTATTGTTGGACAAGCTAGTGAGCTACTGGAAATAAGACGTCAAGTGTTTCATCATCCAGAGTGATTGCTTGGATATCACCCTCTAGGATGTGTATTCTCTAACTATCTTTCCACTATTGGGTGTGATCGGTGATGCTATGCCGAACCTCCCAATGGGGGTGTTGATGGATGACCTATGCTCCAAGAATTGCTATGTCTCGGCATTTGTGCACAAGTCATACATACTGGATTGTGACATCAAGAGTCTACAGACTTGAGTAATGGCAGTGATGGTGTTGCACATACTAGGATCGACAGGGCCACACAATATCTTAGGAAATCAACTCTTCATGGTGGAGAGTGTGCTCAGGGGCACCTACTATGGGTGGGACCAGATGTACTTGACTGTGGTTCGGCGTGGGATGAACTGTGCTAGCTCGGTGGGAGGGGATTTTTGTTTCCCCTCATTCTTGTGCTCATTTTTCTTTGAGTGACTACCTACAATGCGACCACATTTGGCGGTGTGTGAGGGGGGACCTCGCGAGCCTCGCGTGATGAGGTGGTGCGAGATAATGATCAGAGAGGGAGGCATCTTGGTGGCTCGTTTCTTCAACTGAGAGATTTTTACAAGTGGCGGCAGCTTCCAATCCTCATAAAGGACTATCCATATGTTGGGATGGATAACCGAAGAGACCTGGAGATGACTCGATCTCCAGGGAAAGTCTGGGGATCTAACAGTACGTATACATGATGATTTTGTGGTTTCATTCATATATAGTTTACTATATTAGTTGTAGCTAGATCATGTGTTTGATAGATACTGATGACATACTTTGTGCATGTGTAGATGTGGGACCACACCCTTCAACAGGATATCAGCGGCACAGGGGTAGGGTGGAGGGTTTAGATCCACCCTCACATGGATAGAGTAGATATCAGAGTGCTACATTGGACCCACTGTCCATATATGTGGAGCATTTATTAGAGGGGGTCATCGACGATGGGTTGAAATATCTAGGTGGTGATCCGATCGCTACATGCTACAAGGCTCCTATAGAGAGGATCTACCTTATGAGGAGGATCACAGTCATTGTTGAGTATCTCAGAGCAGCGACACAGGGTGACGTGCCTATGGAAGAGGAAAGCTCCAATGAGGAGGAGGAATCATATGAGGAGGATGATGACTCTGACAAGCAGCTTGTGATGTTTCCCCCAATCCATTTGTGCATGGGGATTTTTGTATGATATGTATGATCNCTAAGCATTATGATATGATATATATATATATATATATATATATATATATATATATGCACGTGGATGACCTTTTTATGTATTTTTATGGGTTTTTCAGGAGTCTCTTCTATGATTATGATGATGCCTATATGATGTATATTACATATGTATGCATGACTATATGATGATGCAATCTATTTCCTATATGCAATGATTGGTGTGCCACTCTAGAGCGTCATTAGCCATTTGGTCTAATACACTATTGAGACTTGTTGAAACATGCATGAATGAAATGGTTTCAAAATTTCTAACCAAGTGTCTAGTGCGAAGGAACTTTCTAAAGAGACAAGGATCACGTACCCGGTAGCAGTTATTCAATTGGGAGACAAGAAGCTGGGAGTCTAATAAGACATCAATGCGATGAATACCCAAGTGAAGGGAGGAAGTCACGAGACCAGCGACACTGTCGTACTCAACATGGTTGTTGGTAGCAACACCAACACACAATCCGTCGATATGGATCAACTCATGTGACTGGGAATAAATGACCCACACAACTGAGGCGAGATTAGGAGACCATCTACTTGATCCATCAACGAAATCAACATAGAAAGGTGAGTTAGGATCCATCTGGAGCAACCAAGGAAACAAACTATGAGAATAAAAAAAAACCGATATAAAACAAGAAATAAAAACTATGACACAAGATTACTCATTGTGAGCGACTTTAGGCATAGAACCTCTTGAGGTAGAGCCCATTGTGGGGATTCTACAATAGGTGGCAGTCAGAGTTAGCTAGGATATATTCCCCCTTGTAGATACATTAATGGATGACATATGGGCCATGCCACATGGAATCAAACTTCCCTTTCCCTAGCTTATCATTAGCTTGGTCATCGACAAGGACTAGGTCCCCCTTGCTAAAGGTGTGTGGATGGACGTGGGAGTCGTAGTGAGACTTATTTGGATTGGCCACGAGGGGGACCTATCTGTGATGGCTGAAGGTAGTAAAGGAGAACAAACCAGTAAAAATACCTGCAAAAACAAAGATCTGTATGGATCGACCGAGTGGAGTCACCAAAACTGTAGTGGGGATTTCTCCCCTACTACGTGCAAAAGCACCAACCCTAGATAATGCAGACCATAGTGTAGAATTCAACAATAATAACGGGAAGAAAAAAAACAATAACAATATTTTTTAGGTTTTTCAAATATATAAAATTAACTAATGCAAAACAAGAACAAAAGATACATTTTTTCTGAAATGTGGGTCATCGTAGCCGTCCGAGGAAATGGTCTAGTAGCTCCATGGTTTGGGTCTCCAGTCTCTTCCATGAATAGTTGTTGTAACACCCTGGTTTTGACCTCGTTTGCATTAAAAATGTATATGATGTATATATTGTAATTAATTGTGGTGTGGGGATAAAGGCAAAAGCCCCACCATCGATTTATCGTTTTATGTTCCGACGATTAAAATAGTTGCCAAAGGTATATTTCATGCTAGCTGGCACAATATAATATTAACATCATGTAAATATGTGATTTAATTAAAAACCCCAACCAGCTATGTCTATACAACAAATAATGAGATGGTTGCATGATTTTCCTAAGGATAAGGAGGGGGGAAATATTTAACCTTTGGGGCCAATGGGAAAAAGCCAAATGTCAAAGGGAGAACCCATCAAACCGTCAATTACCCATTTTGTCTTTTGTGCCCAATCATTTAATTCTTCCAAAATATGGTTGAGTTAGTTAATGCATGGGAATGGGGAAGAGTATGGCAGTCATAAATTTGAATTGAAGAAGTCACCGGATTTTGGAAAATGTTTTTTTGACTTGTGGGGCAAATAAATGCTTGGGAATGCATGCCCAAGACATTACTCACCCATTAATTCCATTTTCCTCACCCATTCTCCTTAACGTTGGCTTCCTTCATGCAGTTAAAGTGTCATGTGTGTTATCATTCACGTTTTTGCTCATTTTCCTCATTTTTGCATGTCCAGAAATTCGTTTTGGTATTATTCAGTAAGTGGGCAAGGAAGATTTACGTTTTTCATGAATTTTCATGGATTCTTCAATGGTTGAGAACCGTTTTCACCTTGTTGAGTGGCCAAGAAGATAGATTCACTATTTTGGGGTTTATGGCAGTCATTTTGGCTCCCGTATTTCCATAGTCACCTTCAAAAATCAAAAACACGATTTGGTTTTTTCATAGGTCAATTTTGGCCCTAGGAATTCATTAAACGATTGTTGAAATCATATTTCTCTCCCTGGTGTTTTCTCCATCTGCAAATCCATTTTTGGGTTTCCCAACGTTTTTTCAAGGACCGACAATTGGTATTTTGTTGTATGTGCACCCTTTCCTTGGTCTGAGTTGTTATACTCTTTGATTTGGTCTAAATCAGTTAAGAGTGGAAGAGGTAATTTTCTTGATAAGTTTAGTGCATGAGGAACCTCACTAAGAGATCTTGAGGGTTGATTATTCCTTACTGCACATCCTGAATAGCACTGGAAGGGAATGCATAGCCTGAGGGACTGTACAGTAGAGAAGGGGATGATTCCTTGTGTTGGATGTGTATGTGTTGGGAAAGCCAATTCAGATCTTGTGCAAGTGTCCATAGCTCTATGGTTGAGCTCACTATTTTAGCAACAAGCCTTTCCATCCCCTTGGCAGTCTGATAAACCCAAACATAGCTTTGGCTTGACTGAGTTTTGACATATCTTTGGCTATGTGTGAGCCTGCTAGTTTCCTTTTCCTTAGGGAAATCATGCCCAGCTCGGAAGTGGCGGTGTTGCTAAGAGATTAAGCAGCACACTGGCCTATGGTTGGGTGGAACATTACAGCAGCATAGCTGGTTGCGGGAAGCTTCATTCAAATATAAGTATTCTTGTGAATCTACCCATGCAACTGTATTGTTTATATGAATTACAATGAACATGTTAAAATGTGTTGAATGCTTGAATTAAATGTAATTGCTTCCGTTGAATGTTAATTCTTTATGCATCTGTGTATCTTGGTTCAATGCATTTTATTTTACGTTTTATGGGGCTAAACACCCAGGTAGATAGTATTATGGTAGCATCCTCTTCGTCGTTCGGAGGGTCGGGGATGTTATTGTTATCAAATGGGGAATGGATCCAGATGGGTACGGAGTGAACTCAACATACACCATGGGAAATGGAGTGGAAAAATATGAGAATAATGACAGAAAAGTGTATAGTGTATAGTGTGATTGAGAGCAAATGGAAAAACATGTTTTGGGGGAGGCCTTCACAATGTATTTATAGGATGGTCCAAGGGTTTTTGACCCATGGTATTTATCTATGGTTTTTCACCCTTCTCATTTTTAGGGTTTTTTGCCTTTTTTTTGAGAGAGTGGAGATAAATCACAATAAATGCTCAACTCCCTTTCATGTATGGGGAATGAATAATAATTTTTTGGACCATATTTAGTGGAAACGTAGTTGTGAAGGTCAAATTGGAAGAAATAATAGTGGACATGTGATATATGACAATGGTTTAAACCATAAAGAGCTAAGTAAACAATTTTTAGTGTTAACAACACCGTGTTCACAAAATCAAATCATATAACAATTAATTAATTGGTTTTGATGTAACGAGGAATTTTGGTTTAAAAAGGAATGGATTGCATAAAGAGAATAGTCAACCTAAATTGTTATTAACTTAATGTTCAAGTTGTTCAATAATGTTCTTTTTTGGAGAGAGAAGTAAACTCAAAACAAAACAAAAATGTAAGTAAGTTGAAAGGAATTTTAATTTAAATAGTTATTATTATAATTTGTATATAAATTACAACTTGTGAGAGTTGAGATGGTGCCCACTTGTCCCATTATCTTTATTTATTGAAGAAAGATAGAAAATATACCTTTGAGTAAAATCAATGGGTTAAAATATTTTGCATGATTAATGATCGATGATGGTGAACGGTGGACAAAGATCAATATGTAATGCAATTGATGGTGATCACGAACCTTAAAGGAAGCCGTTTCAGTTTCATGGAATCATTCTTAAAAAAACATTAAATACAATACCTATATGGAATGCAAAATGGAGCTATCGCGAACTTTCGAAGAATATATATATTATATACCATGTCACTTTGTGTTTAATATTTTTTTATTTGAAACTATCTTACATACTTGGAAAATCATTAAAAGAAACTATATTATGAAGAAGATTGAGAAGATACATACTTTTTACATAAAATTATAAAGAAATAAAGGAAGTTGCATGCCAGTAGGTTTTTGTGTTTTTCACAGTGTAGGTTTTATGTCATTGAGAACACGAAGTGGTCTTTGTTTCTTGTTGCCATTTAATTTCTACCATAGTCTATTTTAATAGTATCTACCTAACTAATTTTTGATAGAGCTCAAGAAAATCCAATCTCAGTTTTACTTAAAGCTTAAATGTTAGCATTGCTTTCACTGCTAGTTTTGTATGAAACATTATGATTCCTATGCTATTGCGTCAGCTTGGTTGGTTCATTTGCTTGCATGGATGAGGTGTTTGGGTTCACTAAGTTAGTGGTTTGTGAGAAACTAAATGATGGTATTAATTAGTGATTAAACATGGTTAACTTGTAAATAAGTTGATGTTGTTGATCTTATTAATGATCCATCATATGGATATGTGCTTCCATAAACATATGCATATGGTTCAATGTCTATAGAGTTTGAAGGTCATGTGAATGAAGCTATTGATGACAAGAACCATGGCCACTCATGAGAATATGGGCATGGATTTATTTCTATTGGTACTCAATGTTAATCTCTTTTATGTGTAATTGATTCGAAACTTGAAAACAGTTGTGCTCTCTCATAATCTAAGGACAATGTTCTTAATAACTCTTAAACCCTATAGATCATCCCATTATTTTCCACTTGTCAAAGTATTTATTATGCATGCTTGTTCCAGGACACATAATATGTGGGTATTCTTCCTAGCCAAGTGGCTCGAGGTTTGAAACACTAGGCCATGTGCAATTGAGTTCAAGTCTTGAATGGAAGAGATGTGCATTAAATTCATGTGGTACCCACTCTAGTTACCTAGTTCAAATTCATATTTGAATTTGGTACGACAAAAATACAAATAAAAGTTGAGTGAAAAATTTTGAATTTGAAAAAAAAATCGCAAATTTTACATAATTCGTTGGGGATCTTTCTTATTGCTATGCTTCTCGAAGTGTGGACCATTTCTTTCTTCTAGATGTGTTGTAGGGATCATTTCTTCTAGATGTGTTACAGGGATCATTTCTTCTAGATATGATTCCATATGTCTACACTTCTTCTAATCAATTGAATTATGTGAACCAAATTAAACCCACCAACATCTGAGTAAGCATCCTCATGAGTTTCACATCGTTCAACAGGAGTTTGAAGAAGTGGATTTAGTAGACCGACTGGTTGTACTGGTATCTATGATCTCAAGTTTACAAATTTGACATAGAATTCCAAAAACTAAATAAATTTGTGTTTCCATATGTGCTTCAGGGTTTGTTGCACAAATGAGGAAACAACAACTGCTACCCTTGGCTCCTGGTGTACTACATGGATATGGATCTAGTTCTTGGTGTGATTTCGGGAACTATTTCATTTCTTTATTTTGGTACGAACCCCTCTATTTTGCACTATTCCTCTAATCAACCAAAGTAAACGAATCAAATTAAACCCAATAAATTTTCTTGCGAAACGAACTTCTGAATTTTCATATTTACTAGCTCGATTCAACCAAACTTGGTAACTTTGGTACCCAAGTAGTGTCCATTGTAGTAATCCTACGAACAGTTGTGGAAATAATTGCATTTCATATAGTCATAGGTAGTTGATCACCCAACACCAAAGGCACTTATAGATATGCATTAAGCAAACGATCCTTGTCTAGATTTATCATTGTTGATAGGTATAGCACAACTAGTGAGGCAATGAAAACCTTATTTTATTTCTTTTTTACCCACCATGAGAGTGAAGGGAGGGAGTGGGAAAGATTTTGATATAATCATTCTTTATAAAGATAAATAGAAGAACCCATTGTGGCTTTCTTATTGGTAAGTGGATTTCTTATTGATAAGTAATGCTATTTCATATTAGCATTACTGCATATCTAATTTTGACCATAATTTTGTCTAAGTAATTCTATGAAACACTTCATTTGAAACATAACAAATCCATTTACATGAAAGTGGCTTTTGTATGAAGTCAAATGATATCTCAAACTATTTAATTGTTCAAAATAAATTATCAAAATGAAATATGACTTAAGTTATTCAATTGTTCAAAATAAAGTAACAAACATTTGATTGATTGGTCAAAAACTATTTAATTGGTCAAAATAAAGCAACAAATGATCAAAATAAAATATGGCCTTGAGCTAATTAATTGGTCAAAATAAAGAGGCAACCATGAAGGAAAATTCTAGGGGAGAAATTTAGCTTATGGACTATTTTTTACCCTTCTTTTCAAAAATGATTAGCTCAAATTCAATGGGATAATTTGTTTACTCTAAAAATCACCAAAATTACCCGAAAACTATATAAAGTCCTTAGAATTTTGAATATTTGTTTTAATCCTAAAATTTTATGGTTTCAAATTTAGGAATTAGTTAGATTCATCAATATTTTTACACCTTGAAAAAATTATAAATCCGTAAAATTTTATCTACAAACTATTTGATTGATTCATCAAAATAAAATATCTAGCAAATATAAATTTTAAATTAAAAAATATTAAAAAAAATTGGTTTACATGCCATGAGAGACTAATAAAAAAATTTCCATAATGAAGAGTCCTTATTAGAGGATGGGCCAACGAACCTTAAACCATTAAGTACATATCACGCCAAGGAAGCAATAATGGAAGGAGACCTTCATTGTGATGATAACAAAGGAGATTTTTATGGAAACTTAAATGTCCACTCAAGACCAAAATTTTCTATTGCTTTATTTTATCTGATAAAGCTTTGACATGGGATGTTCTTGTTAAGAAAGGCAGAGAAGGACCTAGCAGATGTTTTTTGTGCAAAATGGATGTTTAATCCAATTTTCATATTGGGGTGAATTGTTCCCTTACTCAGAGTGTTTGGTTAATCATTGAGGACAAATTAAGATGCAATAATCTTTGGAGTGGAGAATCTGTGTCAGAATGTTTGAAATAATCTTTATCTCCCTTGTTTTTATGAAACTAGAAATCTGGGATCCTTTAAGCCAGTTCCTTCACACACTCATTCCAACTACACTTTGAAATATATACCCAAAATAATATATACAATTATTTGGTATAATAAGGTGACCCTCCAATTGTGACTAAAAATCAAGTTTCAGACATGGGAATAAGAGTTTTGAAAACTAGGGAAACAAGGTTTTAAATTTGATTGAATTTCAATAGCATAAGGGTGCTCTCTCTTCGATTGAATATTCCTTTTTCCCTCTCCTTCGCCTCTTTTATATTGTTGGAGAGGCATTTAGGGAGGTTAACATATGGTTATTTATGGGAATGGGAAGTTGGGGAACAAAAGAAACCATCATTTTCCTATAAAATAACTTTACTTTTTTATTTTTTACCCTTGCATATGCAGGTACGTGGGATAGAAACTGGAAGGTATCGTGGACGCAGGGTACCACACATAGGTCAGGTACCTCTTGGAAAACCTAGTTTTTTTAGAGGAATTTCCAAGGATAGATAGTGTTTTACATTTTTTTAAGGATCAAGGGATACCACACATAGGTCAGGTACCTCTTGGAAAACCTAGTTTTTTTAGAGGAATTTCCAAGGATAGATAGTGTTTTACATTTTTTTAAGGATCAAGGGAGTCTGCAAAAGGGGGAAAAGGGTAAGATTGGTCATCATAACATTTATGGGAATAATGTGGAAAAATACCCTATAACAATAAATACCCAGTCATCCTCCTCAAATTGTATTTCATTTGTATGTTGATCTACTTATTGTTCATCTTGTTCTAAACCATTTAAAGGTTTTCTTTAAGTACTTGCAAATTTTTTTTAGTTTTTTCCATATGTGCATCTACTGCATGTACTTTGTAATGGTCTTGAAAAAAGGATTTGATACTAGGAGATGTATATACATAAATTTATTAAATGGATACATCTTAGTATATGTGAAATAGGTGGTATTATACAGCCATTCTATTAAAGGAAGCCACTTGATTTATTTAGATTGATTTTTTGAAGAGTAAAAATGAAGGTAACCCTCTAAACATTTGTTAATCATTTATATTTTTACATTTGTTTGTGGATGATATGTTGAACCCATAGTCAGTGTTGTTCCCATTATATTCCATAATTCTTTCCAAAAAAATTCTATGACCTTTGGATGTATGTCACTGAAAATTACTTTAGGGAATCTAAGAAGTCTATGAATCTCCTTCATGAATACTTTTGTAACTTGGATTGTAGTATATGTACTTTAAATTCCAAAAAAAACACATATTTTGTGAGTATATCTTCAACCACAAAAATGGCACCCTTACCTTGTGAATTTGGCAAGTCTATAATGAAGTTCCTTGATATATCTTCCTATCTTTAATAAGGTATGTGTAAAGGTTGAAGTAACCCTAGAGACTTGACCATCTCTTCTTTATTTCCTTGTAACACCTAACATTCTCTTACAAATGTTTAATAGTTATCTCCATTCCTTCTAATTTTTTTATTATCATTTGATATGTTTTAAGGAACCATGAATGTACTGTCATCGAAGAGTTATGATACTCCATTAATATTTTTTCTTTCAACTTTTATTTAGAGCATAAAAATATTCTACCCCTGTACCAAAGAATATATCTCTTCCACTCCCATTGTTACATAGAGCTCTTCCCTTCTTTTAGAAACTATATTGTATGTCTAGTACTATTATATTCGAGTCTGTCCATTGAGAGCTTTATCCAATCACACAAGAATGGAAGATGCCATGGAATATAAGTTGGAGGATTCTTCTATTCTAGAAAGGGCATTTGCTACCACATTTTCTTTCCCTTTTTTATATTATTTCAAAATCCAACCCTTTCATTTTCACTATCCATTGTTGTTTCTCTTCTAATGAAACTCTTTTTAATAAAAAGTGTTTTAGGTTTTCATGGACTATCTTGGCTTTAAAATTCCTCTCGGTGAGATATTATTTCCATTTTTTTACTAATGTAAAATCACTACCATTTGTTTTTCATATGTAGATTTCACCAAATATTTTCCCTTGAATTGTTTATTTTCAAAATCCAATTGTCTCCCTTCTTGCATCAATATTGCTCCAATTCATTTTCCTAACTAAATTGTGACTATGAATGTTTTACCAAAAGTAGGTGTTTCCAATACTAGTGCAGAGGACATAGCATCTTTTAGGAGTGAGAATGTCAAATTAGATTGTGCAATCCATACGAATGATTTTTTTTTCAAGGGAGATGTGGGTGGGATTTCAATGCATGCATAACTCTTAACAAATTTTTTAGAATATCCTGTAAGACCCAAAAATCCTCTAAGACTCTTTATGTTCTTAGGAATAGACCATTTTGTGATGGATTGAAACTTTTGAGTATCCACCTTGATCCATTATCATGAAACAATATGATCCAAATACTCTAATTCTTGTTTCCCAAAAGCATAATTGGGCATATTTACATACAATTGATTGTTCTCAAGAATTTGTAGGACTTGATTCACATGTTTAATGTGTTTTCCCATGATTTTCTATAAATAAATATATAATCAATTAAAATCAACACAATCTTTCTAAGGTAAGGTCAAAAATATTTTCATAATGATTTGAAAAGTATAAGGAGCATTAGTTAATCCAAAAGGAATGAACAAAAACTCTTAGATATTTTCATGTGCTCTAAAATTTGTTTTGGGAATGTCTTATTCTCTTAATTTGATTTGATGGTATCCTGATTTAATATCTAACTTTGTAAAATAAGTCACTCCATGAAGCTAATATAGTAGCTCATAAATATTTGGAATAGGGAATTCATCCTTGATGGTGATTTTGTTTAGATCTCTATAATCAAGACACACCCTCCATGAAGTTTTTTTATCCTAACCATCACTACTAGTGTCGAAAAGGAACTTCTACTTGGTTGAATAATATGTACATTCATCATGTATTATACCATTTTCTCAATATCCCCTTTCCACTGATGTGGATATATATAAGGCCTTTTATTAGGAGCAATACTCCCTAGTATGAGTTAAATTTGATGTTCATGACCTATATATGGAAGTGTTCCTTCAGTTATATCATGTAATATTATTTTATGTTTTTCCAAGATACCTTTTAAATCATCTAGAATATTTCCATATTCATGCTTCACTACCATAGAATAATTCTAGCAATAACTCTAGTACAACACTATTTTTAGGATTTTTTCCATTGTATGAGAGTTGATGATCTAAGAGGGTGGATATTTTAACCCTTTTAGTTCACATTGAATTCCTTCCAATTCAATTCTCATGAATAAATTTATAGCTTGTAGAAACTGTACCTAAGGTTCCCAACCAATGAATCCCTAGAAGAACATATACTCCTCCAATGGGAATGGAGTAGACGAATATTGATATATTATAGTCTCCCATAATAAATTTAATCTTAAGAAATTTCCCTCGACAATCTATACTTCCCCAATTTGCAACCAATACTAGAAATTTTTTCACCAAATAAACAAAACAATTGAGACAATTTGTTAATCTTTTATCATTAAATTCATGTGGACTACCTGAATCCACCATGCAATATTGAGATTTTGAAGTCCTGACACACTTGCCAATGCATGCACAAATACTTCACACCTGTATAGATCTATGCTATGCAAAATTTGTACATATTTATCCTTATCTTGCTGGTTCATAAGCTCTTCCTCACTCATTTGTGTGGATGCCTCTTTTTCCTCCTCATAATTATTATCTAAAGTGAATAAATTTTTTATTAAACATTTATGCCCTTTTGATCATTTTCTATTACAACCAAACCATATTCCTTTTTCTCTTCTTTCATCCATTTCCTTTTGTGATATTCGAGTAGGTTGAAATAGGGTTTCCCTATGATGCAAACTCATATTTTTCCTTACTTCATATGTTCAAATGATATATTTGTGTGTAGCCTTATTCTTGGATTGAATATGACGATCTTATTACATATCTTTCATAATGTTTGCAGGAAAATCCCATGTTTAATGTCTTATTTTAATCCTTCCACATAAGATTTTAGTATATGTTGGTCACTTATGTTGTCCACACTAGTGGAAAATACTTGAAAGTCTCAATTATAATATTCACTGCCACCTAAATGCTCGATTCTTGTGAAATGAATAAAATAATCTTGCTGCCAAACTTTACCATATTGAGAACCTATACCTCTTGTAAATGGAACCCAAGTATAATGATAAGAAGCATGATTCATTTTAACTACCTACTGATACCATTGATAGGGTTTTATCTCAAAATACAATGTAGCTAAGGAAATCATTTGCTTATCATTATATAATATTATGCAATTCCAAGTATTTCTCTATATGGTTCACCCATGTAAACTCATCTGTTCCACCAGTATTTCTTAGTTCAACCTTTGGAATGGAGTATTTCCTTGATCCCAAGTTGAATCCAATATGATTTGGATTATGGAGTGATGATTGATCAAGTTTAAGGGACTCAAACCTCTTATTCTCCAAGTGTTTTTCATTTTTCTCAATACAAAACTAGGATGAATCTCTCTTGTTCTCCTTATCCTCTTCTTGAGGAGACAAATGAGGAGAAATAAGTTTTATTATATCCTTCACAAGTCCGTCCATCATGTTTTCAAGATTCTCTTTTAGGTCAACTTGGATATCCCATTTGAATGTTTGGAATTCATTCTTATTGACCATATTCATGATTCCCACCTTTATTAGCATTTTGTTTCCATGTATACTATTTTTTCAGTTACTTAGGACACTTCAAATTTCACATAATCATGTTTATCATGTGTCTTGGATGAGCCTTCAGGAGGTTTAGCAAACATAGAAATTTTTTCTCCACCTCTTTCAATTTGACCCCACTAATATTTACTAGAGTTATTCTCTATTTTTTTTAATCTATTACACATTTTGTCACCCTAAATAATTATTTCAATCAAAATTTATGCAACTCTCAAGTTAATGTACCTTTCAAAACCTTGGTTTGTAGGTTGTCTTGTTAGTCAACCTTTCTCCTGAATTAACTTTAAAATTTCATCTCCTCTGAATTTGAAATTTTGACATTTAGTTTATTGGTTTGTCTTCTCTATAAATCCACAAGTTTGATAAAATTATAATGTGCCAAGAGAACTTTATGGTAACTTTCCCAAAACTTGTTGTGTTTTAACCTTTTAAGAGAGAAAACTTGTATCCCTTGCTACATGTCTTATTTTCTAGTTATGAGTCTAAAATTTTGACCAAAAATAATATGTTTCATCTTATTTATGATGCAATAGGTATCACTCAATTTAGATCTTTCAGTTTTCAAATATAATTTTTTTTACCAAGAATACATTTTTGAGACTAGTTTGGGATTGGTTGTTATACCCAAATCTTGTCACCAACATGTGATGAGATCCTTAACACCTCTGTTTGCCTTAAATCCCAAACTTGGAGTGGAAACATGCTCTGGATGTCAATTCTACATAAAACCACTAGCACCATGCTTTCCCTTTAGCTGATGAACGATACCTTGTTCAGCACCGCTTGAGTCCTGTTATAGAAAAGCGGTGCCACCATGTATGTGCTTTGTTCTTAAAGCAGTTCTCACCTAAACCGCTCTGTCATAAAGGAACATAAGCGGTACCCTTGGTAAAATTGGAAAAAACTGGATTCTTGAGCCTTCTAGAACATGAGCCTTGTGTCCTCCCTTATTCCTATCAATCTAGGTTGGTTGGAGTCGAGATCCCTCTTGGTAGGATCTTATGGCCACCTCACGCACAATTCTCTCAACTACCCCTATCCATTGAGCCCTATAAATACAAGCTCATATCCATAGTTGAGGGGGAGAGAACAAAATGGTAATGTTATGCTATTGAATTGACTATCTATCCCAATCCATTAGAGAGCACAAGAGAGAAATTTGGAGCTATCAAGGATGAGGTGTTTGTCTTGTGGAGGAGTTTGTCAACACTAAGGCAATGGTTGTAAGATTCTTCATTCATTTCTTAATGCAAAGCTGATTTTCGTCCCACATATCTGTTGTACTGATCTCGCATGTATATGTTACTGGATTCTTTAGTCACCAGTATGGATGTGTGAATAATGTTCTGGTAGCTTTGATGTACTTGTTTGTTTGACATGTTCTGCAGGTACATAGGTTTTGTACATTTGTTAAGTTATCCTTCAGTATTTGGATTTTCTTCTAATTGTAATCTAGTTTATTTATTACATATGGAATGTTGGTGTATCTTAGAGAAAAATACTTCCACTTGGTAGGTTCATAACCTTATATACCTTGAAAGGGAGTCATGTTCTCCCAGGAATTATATGTTTAAGTATTCCACCATTTTGTTAGGTGAAACCTTTGGAACCACTTACTTTGCTTATCATTTATGAACAATTAAGGTAGGATTCCAATCAGTTATTAACAATTTCTACCCAGGCATCTATTTGGGGGTGATAAGTTGAACTCATGTTAATAGATGTACCAAGTGTTTTGCAAAAATCCTTCCATAAATTATCTCTAAATTTGGTGTATTTGCCACTAACAATGATCTTTGGGAAGCCACATAACTTGTAGATATTTTTGCAAAAGACTACTGAAATTTCTGATGTTGTATTTTTTTTATTCACACCCATGACATGGATGTACTTGGTTAGTTAATCAACCACCATAATCATTTTTCCTTTCCCCTCCGACATGGATAACTCTTCAATTAAATCCATGGAAATTTCTTTCCACTTTTGGTTTGGGATGTGTGGAGGATGAAGTAATCCCAGAGTCATAACATTTATTCTTTTGTTCCTTTGGAGTTTGTCACACTCTGCTGTATATTTATGAATATCCTTATTCATCCTTTTTTAGAAGAAGGATTTCCATGCATTATAGTATGTTTTGAAAAAACCTAAATGTCCTACAATTGTTGAGTCATAGAACTCTTTTAGAACATTGGACTCAAATTTAGATCTTGGGCTTAAATAAATTCTCCCTTTATACCAAAGGATGTAATCCTTCCATTCAAATTTTAGATTTTGATAAGGATTGTTGATTATTACACATGTTTCTGGGCTCTTGCGTTACTCGCCTCGGATTTCTTCCAACAACTCATGAAGAAAAAACAAATATACATATGAAATCACCTATCCATCCTTTCATGAAAAAGCATAAAAAACTACAATATCCTCACCTTTTTATGAATTATTTCCATATTTAAGATGACAATTTTTTCTATCAATTTATATTGTGATGTCAACAATGTCTTATGTTCAAGAAGATATTGATGATTATTATAAACATTATTGAAAACATTATTTCTAAAATATATTGTCACCAATTTGTTAATGCATATATAATGGAAAACATATACTTGTAGTAAGTAGACTTCAAGGACTCTCTCTTGTTGAGTTTCTAACTCTCAAATTTTATTGGGTGTCCTTCTGGTATCAATACTGATGTTATCATGAATCCTAAAGTATCAAATTTGATTACAAAAGGTTTTACAAAGTCTCGCGTGGATAATACTAGTGTTGAGGACATACATATTTAAAATCATTCCAATGAAATGATTTTTTCTTTAACAAATTTGTTAGTGGAGCAGCCACATGAACTTCATTTTAGATGAATCTTCGGTATTATATTATCAATTCTAAGAATCCACTTAACTTGGATATGTTATTTGGATTTGGCCATTCTTTTATTACCTTGGTTTTACTTGGATCTACCTTGAACCCTTCCCTTGATATCACATGACCAACGTAATCTACTTCTTCTTTACCAAATGTACATTTTAACATTTTTGCATAGAGCTTATTCTCTTCCAAAAGAGAGATTACTTTTCCCAAGTAATTGAGATTTTCCCTCCAAGTTTTACTATTTATAAGAATATCATGAGAAAAATCTAGTGCACACTTACTAAGATATGGTCAAAATAGATTGTTCATTATTCCCTCAAAGGTAGTTGGAGCACTATTTAACCCAAAAGGAACTACCTTGAATTCATAACGTCCTTCATGATTTCATAAGGTTGTTTTTCCAAATCTTTTAGTCTTATATATAATTGCTAGTATCACAAAATTGAGCCTAGATTTAAGAAGTACTTATCTCCATGAAGTTCATCCAACATTTTATTTATGAAAGGAATATGTAATTTCATCTTATTTTTTATCTTGTTCAATCATCTATAATCTATACATAATATAAAAGATCCATATTTTTATGGATTGGCACTACTATAGATATGTATGGGATTATTGTTCTCATAATAACACCACCCCTCAATAGGTCTTGAATTAACCTTTCAAATTATTTTTTATGGTGATGTGGATACCTATAATGTTTAACATTTGATAGGGATTGGACCTAGTTTGTAATATCCCTCTTGACCCCTATTTTGTTGTAATTTAAATACTAGATGTAATCATGTAACATTTCAAGGAAAGGATCTCAAGCCCAAGACCCTTCTAAAGAACATTATAGTATTAGATGACATTGTGATTTATAAAGGAGCAATGTGTTAGATAAAGCATGGTGACATTGAATGTATCATGTAAACAACAAATTCTACAAAATAAAGTGTTGGCACGATTATACTACAACCTAGGCTCACCAAACACATACCAACAAATCCCAAGATACCGGCTCGAAAGGGATTTGATCTTTCGACAACACCTACGAAGAAAGTGAGATCTTACTCAAAGTACCTATGGGAACTATAAAAACTAGGTTTCTGCAACAATGAAGGGGGACAATGCAACATTATTAACATTCAACATACTAGTAATATGGAACTCTAACATAGAATGATCTTCTATAGGTCATCAACTTCGACATAACACATTTACACAACTACAACATACAATCCTAAATTCTACCATTCATAAATATCTTCATTAAACACATTTACTTGTCATTTTATGAATTATTAACAAAACAACACAACCACATTGGACACCATAATTTTTATGTGGAAACCCAAGATGAGAGAAAACCACAGAAGTTTTCTTCTTATTAACGAGCCACGGTTAAGAAATGATTCATGTCTGCGCACATAGCCTATGAAATTCTCTTCATCCTCTATTATAATGGATCCACTCACACCTCCTGTAGATCATATCATACTCCATTTGACTCACTCTAATATCAACTCTTTGTACCTTAGAACTTTAACATAAACATAAAAAAGTATACTTCTCTCTATTGCTAATCTTGACAAAAAAAGTAACTAAAAGTGTAACTCTAAAAATCCCAACCCGTTACATTATTATAGGATTTGGATAGCCCTTAACCCCTGCACCCACTACCTAGACTTACTAATGTAAGTGGACAAAAAAATTGAACTTCCTAACTAACTATGTAATTGACGTCGTCAAGACACCCTTTTTCCTATTTTATCAGCCACTCCGTCGATGTTGACCACTTTGACAAACCACTTCTTTGTAGCCTTGTACACACCAAAACTACTTTTCCAAAGATGGTACCCAAAACATTCTAAGGCCAACAGGCCCCCAACACTCACATGTATCTCGTCCTAAGCCACTTCAGGTTTGTTCTACTGGCACCTTCAACTGCAACAATAATTCTTCATATACTATCTTCATTGCTTCTACCGTCTGTTGAACATTCTCTTTTTTCTTGTTTACTTCTTCAACTAGTTCTTCAATGATGTGCCCTTGAATCCACTCCATAGTCCATGTGACTTATTTCTTGATCTCTGTATGTCCTCCACCAATAACTTCAGAAACTCATTCAACCTCCATTTGGAGTTATTCGACTCTTTCTGTATGCTTTTGCTGGTCAACCCTCAACTGGTTAATTTCTTCCCGTAATACCTTGTTTTCTACAGCCTTTCCCATTCTCTCCACTAGCGATAGAGTCTTTAAAGGACCCCATAAGTTTGTCATCTTATCTTGCGTTGTTCCTAACTTGGTGGTAATATCCTGAAGCACAACATATTCTAATAGTGAATCCCAATTCTATGATATTTATTCATACATATTTACACATTGAATCTTGAACTCCTTGATACTCTGGATGGCCCCTTGCACTTTTGTATGTCATTTCTCTTCAAATTTAGAGGGCATTCTTTTAATCTTATTTCCACACATGGTTTTCCTATCAATTTCGATGTTTAATGAATACGAGTCGTTATTTACAATGATTATGGAGGTAGCATCCAGTCTGTTCACACACTGGAGCCTTTTCATACATTTATGATGGACTTTCGTTAATGCCGCCACTACTTCCACCATAAAAGAAGTCATTTAACGTACATTAAATGCAACTACGACATAATGCCAACCTCGATAGAGAATTTATCCACTTCTAGATAAACATGCAAGGCGACGTAGAATATTACTACGATAAAAGCATACTTCGACCAACATACACCTTAACCTCGACAGAAACAAAGACTTCGACATATATACAAGACTTTGACAAAACTAAAAAGGTGGGGTTTCCGAGATTTTTTTTTTTACAATATACAAATTCAACAGAGAAACACACAACTATCCCTATAAGGTTTCAATAAAATTCAAGTTCACCAACCCCTTAAGAGGATCTCCATTCAACTTTTTCAATTGTGCAATGCCTCCTTCTATCACATAGGTAATGACATAAGATCCTAACCAGTGCATCCTTGGTTTACTAAGGTGTTTGAAAAACTTACTGTCGTACATGAGAACTTGGTATCCTTGCTGAAACTACTTCTTAGTAATGTGGCGATCATGTGAGGCCTTCTCTCTTTCTTTCTCAACTTGCTGTTGGAATCCTCCAATAAATATGTCTTCTTCTGGTTGGAGAAACTGCAACAATCTTTCTTCAATAGAACCAGTATTAGACTTATCAATGAAAGCAGGAATCTGTAAACTTGGCACGATATACTCCATGGGCATGATAACTTCTTGTCCATATACCAGCCTAAAGGGTGTTTGACCTGTTAATTTCTTGCATGTTGTTCTGTAAGTCCATAAAACTACACAAAGCTTCAAGTCCTAGTTGTTGCAGCTCTCTATTTTCTTCTTGAGTAATTTCCCTCTCCTTTTGATCAATCGAAGCCATGTTCTTCAACACATCATACTTAACTAACTACAACAGACAATCACGAATAATGTAAAATTCATATCAATCACATATTTCTTCATTAAACACAGTTACTTGTCATTTTATGCATCATTAACAAAACAACACATTGAAATCATTCACTCAACCATATTGGACACCATGATTTTTACGTGGAAACCTAAGATGGGAGAAAACCATAGAATCACTCTTCTTATTAATGAGTCACAGTTAAGAAATGCTTTAGGTCTGTGCACATAGCCTGCGGATCACATCATACTCCATTCGACTCACTCTCATCTCAACCCTTCATAGCTCATAACTTTGACATAAACATCAACAAGTACACTATGCTCTATTGCTAGGTCTAAACAAAAAAGTAACTAAAAGGTAACTCCAAAATTCCCAACCCATTACATATTTATAGGATTTTGATATCCCTTAACCCCCATGCCCACTACCCATACTTACTAATGTAAATGAACACAAAACTCTAACTACCTAACTAACTCTGTAGCTTGACATCATCAAGACACCATTTTTCCTATTTTCTTTTCCTCTTTGTTTGAGTTGACCACTTCAGCGGACCACTTAGTTGTAGCCCCATTTACACCAAAAATTTCTAGGGCCAACATAAAGTAATCCTAAAGTTGAATGTGCAATGCAATGAAACAACAATCCACTAGGGGGATAGGTTAATGGTTAGGAATCCATGGAAATCTAATTGATGATGATAGGTTGACATCATGGTTCCTTGGACAAGGGAATAAAAGTGAACTGTTGATGTTCAATTAATTTCTTAAAAGCCTAAAGGTATTATTCTAAGTTAAGGTTAGTCTTAGGCGTTGGGAAGCAATGCATCATTCTAGTAGAATAACGAATGAATTATTATTCACTAGTAAAAGAATAGTGAACTTCTATTACTATACTATCTATCTATTAACATAAAAATAACTAATATGGCTATGATCCCAGATGAGATTAAATGACGAAGTAAAAAATAATCCATCTATTAACATAAAGATAACTAATATTACATGCTATGATCCCAAATAAAATTAAATGACGAAGTCAAATCTCATTATGAAAAAGAATTATTATGTCAAAATACTCTTATTCATTCATTATGAATACATAGTTTTTATGAATATATAATATAAGAGAATCTTTAAACCAATAAACTAAAAATGCTAGCCTTCATAAACATGTGAAATAAAAGGTCTGGTCTTTCCACTATAAGAAAAATTGTCTTATGAAAGACAAGTATAGCTAGAACATAATACTATAGTAGAATTGTTCAAATATTAAAGTGCATTTATATGGGTTGTGAAAAAGAGAACTAATTTATCTATATGTGTACATATGATGATGAATTATAATGTAAATTTTATTATAAAATAAATAAAGGAATATTAAATATGTATGTTTTTTATTATATATAAAAGAGAACGATCATTTTGTATTAATAGAGACGGTTAATAATTATTATGAATGGAAAATCTATTTTAGGTGGTTAATAATCCTATATATATAAAAGAAAGGAAAATGTTTATAGTTAGATCAGTTGAAACAATTAGTTAAGCACTAGGGGGGAACGTGGAATCCAATTATTCTCCTTCATCATCGTGAGAGTGTTGTCCTTCTCTTAAGCATACACACAGCGGGCTCGAGGAAGAGACTGATCTATATTTATGCATGAGTTAAGACATCCTTCCTTGTATCAGTCTTTAATATTCATCTATATTTCAAAATCTTCATTCATTTATCAGTTATTATATGTTTATTTTGGTACAAGTGAAAATGGAGGAAGAGCGGTCTCCTGATATATATTTCTGGATTTCTATTAATATTTTTGAATTGTTAATTAATGTTACTGCTGATTTAGTATTAATATTCAAGTTAATATTAATATGTTAGTGTTTTTTAATTTAATGCTTTTTTTATTATTAATTAAATATTTTTAATGTTGATATTTTTAATTAATGTTAATATTTTTAACTAATTGATATTTTTATTTTAATGTTAAATTAATATTAGTATGATGATTTTTACTTGATGTTGATATTTGAATGTGTAGTTAGATTATTGTTAATAATGGTTCATTACTTGTTAGTATGGTTTAATAGTTGTCCATTTTTAGTTGAATTAATTTTGTTGTTGTTTTTATTTTTGTTTTTAAGGATCTCAACGTATGGTTTCCATGAGTTATTTAGTTTTAGGCCATTATCGAGGTTGATGTTGTTAGGGTATTTTTCAATTTCCACTGCTTCCCTTATTTTCGTTTGAAGTGGTGAGGAATGGTTGCGAGTATCTTTGCTTTTTCTAGACATATATGGTGTTTGGTATTGCACGAGTGTTCGACTACGACATAGTTCTTGACTCTACAATGATGTATATCAACACCATGTTCTTAAATAATATGTATGCAGAGTCTAGCATGTTCCTAAGGGAGCTAAGAGGAGATCAAGTAACTTTGATGTTCCTCATTCATTATCTGTTTATTTTGGTACAAATGAAAATGGAGGAAGAGCGGTCTCCATTCAGAAGGTCGCCTCCAATTAAGCTCTCATACATACATACATACATACATACATCATTTTTGNTTGATTTTATGCGTAAGAGAAGAAGAACAACGTCTTGATAGAACCAATTCCTGTTTTACGATTGTTGATGTTTTTATATCTTTCTTTTCTCTCAACATGAAGTTTATTTTTGTCTACACTTCTACTTTAAGTAAATCAAATTGAAAGACATTGATGAAGAGATTAACCATAACCAGTGTTTTCCTTTGTACTTTGTTGTATGATATAATTGAGGGAGAGTCGGCCATATGTTGCCTCCTATTTTAATGAATGAGTATTGTGAAAGGGAGGGGAGGCCTCAATAAGAGAGTCGACCCACAATTACCCATCCTAACTGTGTATTTCTATATGAACATATGGTTTGGATGCAACACCTTTCACCTAACCATGTTTTGTTTTGCAGAAGGTCCACCGACTCAAATTTATCTCTTTTTCAGAGTAAAGAGAGGGAAACCTCTCGAAAGAGAGAGAGCTACCACATTTTGTTTTTATATATTATTTAACTGTTTGGAAGAAAACTTGTGGGGGATTGCATGCTAAATTTATATATTTTTATTGTGCATGAAGTACAAGAAATATCAGTCCACTTCTATCTTAATATGCATTTTATGTTGTAAAGAACATTCGCCGTCTATCCCTTCTTTCTTGTTGATCAAGGGATGACGGCTCTATAGAAGGACCACCCCCATAATATGTTTTAATAGATATTTTTTCTTATCATCCTTTTGGTTGATAAACTTAATAGTCGATTAGTGTGTATAATTCTTAGAGAGGGAAATCTATCAAAGGGTTGTTTTTATACTTTGTTAGTTATAATAATTTTCCATATGAACTAACGGAAACTTATCGGAGAAGCATTCAAAAAAATCCCCCCACTATATATAAATAAATATATTAACTATAATGGATTCAATAAATCCTTGATGTAGAAATCAAATTACTTCTCCTTATGTCTCGAAGAGTTATTGTTATTAATACTTCTGAGATCTTGTTGAGTGATATAAGCTAATGTATCGATGGAAAATATTATAATTAGAACTTAATCATTATACACCGCAAAAATCGGTGATATTGTTATTCCTCCCTCCTAGTGGATACCTTTCCCAGCTCGAGGGTGACCTCTTAGCTGAAAGAATATAGGCTAGACATAGTGTCTATGGTTGGATGGAACGTTGAAGTTGTGTTGAAGAATGTAACATCAAGAGATATTATTTTTGTACTTTATTGTATTATTGTTGTACCTCATTTGGGAGATGTTATTGATATACTCGGTCATGTAAAATTCTTTGTAAAAATCAATGTAACCCTTCAGTTGTAACTCAGGTCAATAGTACCCACAAGAAATATTATATAAATGTTATTCTGAGTCTCCCTAGTCAGTCATCCATGTTAGGTAAAATCATCACTCGCTTGATGAGTATAAATAAAGTGGGCACACACCTCTCATTTGGACACACACTCAACTCAAGCAAGTGCGCAAGAGAGAGAGAGAGGAAAGTAATTGTTTTTGTCTTTGGGGTTTATCTTAGCTTGGTTGGAATTACACTTGATGATAGAATCTATACTAAAGAAGTTGTTTGTTTCTCTCCCCTGTGGTTTCCCAGAGGATAATATTTGTGTTCTTTTGTCTTGGTGTGCTTGTTTTTCTTTCAGTGATACTATTTCTATGGTTACGATGAAATGATGTTAAATTTTAAATATATAGAATAACCATTAAAATTCTAACATAGTATCAAAGCTACCCCGAAAGAAGTCCTTATGCAGCTGAAATAGATGAAAGTTGAAAACTAGGGTTTCCTATTCCAAGCACTTCCCTCCATAGATTAGCTTAAAAAGGAGTACCATATAAATCTACCTAGAAGGGTGAATCTCTCCATGGAAACTGTTTTTAGTTCTGTGGACTTTCATTTTTTATTTAACACTATTACTAGGAAAACTAGGGCATCATATATTTTGCAGTTTTTTCCACAGATTTGCGAAAAGGTGTGCATTTCTCAACTCACATTGAGGAGGCACATATTTCTATCTAATCAAATTTGCAAGTCACCAAAGTTGAAAAATTAGAGTTTCTCTTTCAAACCTCAAGTCCACCAAAAGCATTTTTCGAAAAAAGCATTAAAGCAAGCATCCAATTGAAGCACTCTCATTGGTAAGTTATATTCTCTCTATTTCCATTCAAGGTTATCATTTTATCAATATGACAAAAAGTACTAATCTGGAGGACAAGATTGAAGGAGATGAGAACGTTTAGAAATGGAAGTATAGAGTGCTTCTTATACTAGAATAACATTATTTGGAAAAATATCTCAAAGAAGAAGTTGCAGAGCTAGAGGGAGATGAGGACAAGGATAAGCATAAGAAGAACTTGGTCAAGGCCAAGAGGACTATAGCAGATTCTATCAAGGATCATTTAATCCCACATGTATCCTCCTTGAAGACTCCCAAGGATATTTTTTATGCCTTGAACAACTTATATGAAGCAAATAACATCAATAGAAAGATGACCTTGAGGACTCAACTAAAGGGTGTGAAGATGTAGAGTTTAGAAAGCATACAATCCTACTTCACATGGTCTCCAAGATCAACAAACAACTAGAAGCTATTGGATACAATGTTGAAGAAGTAGAAGTGGTGATGACTCCCTTGAATGGTCTCCCAAGATAATGGGAATATTCCATTCAAGGAATTTGTGCTAGAAGAAGCCTCACAAAATTTAATAGGCCATGGGAAGAATGCACACAAGAAGAAGCTCAATTAATAGCAAGAGAACATAATATGGGTGAATATGAAAATCAATACGTAACAACTCATTCCAAGAATGGAAATACCAAGAAGGCAGAACATTCTTGTAAGAAGCCTAGAAGATTTTAGAAGAAGAACCTCTCACAACTTAGATGTTTCACTTGTGATGAGAAATGACATTTTGTGAGAGATTGTCGCAATAATAAAGGAGACAAGAAGAGACACCATGCTCACATCATAGAAGATGATGAACCAATGAAGACGAAAGATAAAGAAGACTCCTCTTGTGATGAAGAATATGTCTTGATTTCAGCACTCACATGTACAATTACTCATGGTAGCAATGTTTGTCTTATATATAGTGGTGCTTCCAAGAAGATGATTAGGTTCAAGCATTCTCTCATCCACATGATAGAATAAGACTCACATTACAAGGTGAAACTTGGAGATGATTATCAATATCCCAGAACAGATAATGGTGGTGAATTCATGTCAAAAACTTTCAAATATTTATGTAAAGAATTAGGGATTAAGAGGGAGTTTAACACTCCCTACAATCCACAACAAAATGGTGTTCTAGAAATAAATAACTAGACAATAATGGAAGCAATGAAATCCATGATCCACGACCAGGGTCATTCGATGCACTTATGGGTTGAAGTAGGTAAAACAACCATTTATGTACATAACCTAACATGTCACTGTGTGCTATAGACCAAGACTCCAGAAGAAGTATTCTCAAGAGAGAAACTAGAATTCACCCATCTCAGAATATTTGGCTACCTACTTTACATACATGTTCCCAAAGAAAAGAGAACAAAGTTGGATCCTTCAGGAAACAAAGGCATATTATCTGATACAATGATACATCGAAGGCTTACATAGTCTATATACCAGGATTCAAGAAGATATATATTAATAGAGATGTTACCTTCGATGAGGATGAATCCTTCAACAAATCAAGGAAGATTCACTTCACCGAAGTACATGAAGAAGATCCTGAAGCTCCTAGAATTAGAGACACAATGATGGAAGAGAGGAATTTAGAAGAACATGAGGATCATGATATGGTTGAGCCATAGAGACCGATATATCCACCTTGAGAGGTGAACACACATAAGAGAATACCATCTTGGGTAGGAGAGATCATTCAAGATGCAGGGAAGTATGGTTCTCCATATGGGACTTTCAGAGAAAGTAAGAGGCCTCGATCATACCCCATTTATGTGGAACTATTATGTGACATCATTGATGTATAGCCTTCCATTTATAAAGAAGAATTTGATAAGAACGAGTGGAAGGATGCCACAATCGAAGAGTACCAGTCGATCATGAAGAATGATGTGTGGGATGTGGTTATGATACCTAAAGGGAAGTTTGTAGTGTCTTCCAAATGGATCTACAAGATCAGGCATGCAACATATGGTAGCATAGAGAAATAAAAGGAAATATTTGTGGCATGTGGCTTCTCTTAGAAAGAGGGCATATATTACAAGAATACTATTGCTCCTATAGTCAGATACACTTCGGTTATAACTATTCTTGAAATAGCTGCAGTGATGAAGTGGAAGGTACATTAGATGGATGTAAATACTACCTTCCCAAATGGTGTAGTAGAAGAGGAAGTGTATGTATAGAAACCATTAGTATTTAAGACACATGACAGAGAGACACATATGCACAAATTAAAGAAGGCCTTGTATATTTTGAAATAGGTACCTAGGACATGGTACAGTAGGATAGATGAATTTTCGATGAGCTTGGGATTTACCAAAAGTAAAGCGGGTTCCAACCTTTTCTTCAAGGTTGAGGTTGAGAAACCAGTGATACTATTATTGTATGTTGATGATATGTTCCTAACAGGTGATCAAAATCTCATAGCAGAAACGAGGAAAAATATTTCCTTAGAATTCGAAATGAAAGACCTGGGTATGATGCACTATTTCTTAGGTCTTGAACTATGGCATAATCCAAATGATATTTTCTTGAGTCAACGAAAATATGTGGTAGAGATACTGAAGAGATTGAGATGATGGAATGCGAGGCAATGGCCACCCAGATGGCACCGAACTTGAAGTTGTTGTGTGATACGACTTCAGAGACAGTTGATGCCACAGTCTATATGTAGATGTTTGGTTCATTAATGTACTTAACGAACATGAGGCTACATATTTGATTTACAGTAAACACTCTGAGTCAGTATATGATAGAGTCGAGATGTGTTCACATGATTGGGAAAAGCATGTGTTGAGGTACTTGAAGGGTCCGATTGAGTATGGGCTCACATGTGTGACATATGAGAGGATTTTCCTACAGGGATATGTAGACTTAAGTTGGGCTGGTAGTTCTACTGATAGGAAGAGCACTTTAGGGTGCTTCTTTGGTTTGGGTTCTGGCATGTTTTCTTGGTTCAACAAGAAGCAAATGAGTTTAGCACTCAGTACAACCAAGGAAAAGTATATTGCAACTTGTTTAGAAAGATGTGAGACAGTGTGCCTTCATAACCTACTTGTGGGATTGTTTAATGCTAATTTAGAGACAAGTACTGTGTTATGTGACAACAAGATTTGTGTGAAATTGTTCGAGAACCCAGTGTTCCACGACAATTTGAAGCACGTCGAGATCCAATATCACTATATTCGGGAGGAGTAGTGAAGCTCCAATATATTGTGACGAACAAGCATATAGTCGATGTATTAACGAATCCTATGGAGAGGGTGAAGTTTGAGTACGTCATGGAAAAGCTTGGAGTTGTCTAGATCGATGTCCATCGCAAAATGGATTGATGAGTCCCTGTAGTGTTCACATCCATCATGAAAAAGGCTTGTCTCTATGGAAGACGCATGAGACTTTCATATAGTATGAAAAATGACTAACATTGTAGATGTGTGCACCCAGTATGAAAAAGGAATAGTCACAACATAGGTACACCCAGTATGAAAAAGGACTAGTCATTGTACGGGTTGATCCCATTCGGGCTGGTTATATCACCAAGAGAAGGGTAGATCCCAATTAGGGTGATTGTATCACTGAAATGAAGGGTAGATTATAGTTGGGATGGTTGTATCACCAAGAGAAGGGTAGATCCTAGTTGGGTTGGTTGTATCATTGAGATGATGGTAGCACCCAACTGGGATGGTGTAGCACCGAGATTAGGTTAGCACCCAGCATGAAATAGAGTTGGTGTAGCACTGAGACGAGATGTACACCCAACATGAAAAAGAGTTGGTTGTTGTACATACTTGTTATGATGTATAGATTTGAGAGATGTCACAAGTCAATGTCCCGAGCGCCAAGTTTCAACAACAATGATGATGTCTAGTGATATTGATGAGATTTCATGATGATTTCTAGGGATGATTACCATGATGTAAGAATACCTTCCTTGTTAAGAGGGAGTGTTGAAGAATGTAACATAAGAAGATATTCTTGTTGTACTTTTATTGTATTATTGTTGTACCTCCTTCAGGAGATGTTATTGATGTACTTGGTCATGTAAAAGTCTTTGTAAGAATCAATGTAACCCTTCCATTGTAAGTTGGGTCAATAGAAATAATCATGATCCAAATGAACACAATCGACAATTGCTTGCTAAACTCTGGGATGCAGTGAAATGAAGGGGTGATGGAAAATGTTATTGTCCATGTACTCAATGCAGGGGATTTAAGAGGAGAAGAATATTGATCTCAAGAGCCACAAAACATTGCAGGGAACATGGACACACTGAGGGGGGGAATGAGTATCGTCCATTTGCAGGTTTAGCATTATAAAGTTTTTTATATTCTTTTCTTTGGTAAATGTATGTATTATTTTAATATTTCCTATATTAAATTATAGCTATTGATGTTTTCATGTATTTATAAAGGAAAGACACCCTACGGCATATCGTCCAGAGGAAGTTCTATCAGAACAAGTTATGAATCAGGATCATGGAGCGTCTATGTTTAATGGAGAACAAGTGAATGATCCTATTGAACAAGATGATCATACTGATAACGTAGTTGAGGATGATGGTACAAATACATTAATCCGTGATTCATTTAATGTTAGAATGGATGATGACGATGATGATGATAGTGAAAATGATGATAACTTTGATGATGTTCACGATATACCTTTTCTTGATAAGGCATATGATCCCCTTTATGAAGGCTCCAAAACAAATATTCTCTCTACTGTATTGTTGATAATGAACTTGAAGGTTATGAATGGTATTTCAAACATATCAATCACACAAATGCTAAGGTATGTAAACTAATCCATCAAATATATACGATCGAGATAAATTTTATCTGTATTCCTCTAATAATTGTATCGTTAACTCTTTATTGATCATCATACAGATGAAGCGTGTTTCGTTAATATTATTTATTTATTGCATTAACTCTATTTTTATTTTTTTCGTTGTAGCTTGATAGCCGAATTTTTTTTACCACCATCAAATATTTTATCTCACACATATTGAGATTTATCTTCCATCATGAAAGAGATTGGAATGCATTATGAAGCAATTCATGCATGCCCTGATGACCATGTTATATATTATAATCAGCATGAATTGGCAACAGAATGTCCGGAATGTCATATAAGTAGATATTGACATACCGTTTTCGAGGTTTGATCTCTTAGATAGTTAAAAAAAAATTAAAGATATAATTTTTATTATTGGAAAAATAGTCGTGCACTAGTAATATATGTTCTCTATATGTCTACCATTTTTCGTAAGTTTAGTCCATCATTTAGCCACTCAAAGGCTGCACCCACAAAAACATATACCTTATAATTTGTCCCAAAAAAAAAGTGCCCATTAAAAAATACATAACTTTAGATAGTTAACAACATTTTTAGTAGAAAAAAATCATACATTTGTAAATGTCATTCAATTTCCTACATTTCTTGTTTTTTACTCATCGCAAGATTCATTGTGTAAGTGTCTCAAAATATCCATGCAATTTGATGGATGATTGTTTTTTCAGTTTTCTATTGCATCTAACACGTCAAAAGAGACCCTCATCAGCTTGCACACACCCATGATTATTCATACTACATTAATCCAATTAAAATTATAGCGCATTTTAATGTAAATACGTGAATACAAAAACTACGGTGATTGGGTGATTATGCATTTTGATATAACATCATTTAAGATAGTTATGGAATGGAGGAGGAGTGGGTTCAATGGTGTAAATCCAACTCTAGTGATTCTACTATTTCCATTTTATTGTTTTATGAATTTAGTCTTGTCTATCAAAACTGAAGTAAGTTTTTTTTTTGTAAACTTCTATAAAGTTGGATATTTATGTTGTAGCATTTAATCCATGACGTGTCTTTGTGATTGTGTGAAAAGGGGTCCTTTTCCCAGTTAGCTACCTCCTCAAAAACTGAATGTCTTCAGTTATTTCTTTCGAATTTGTATATAAGATATGTGTTGGGCCTTCTCCTACATTTGGAGATGGCTATGCCCACTTTGAGTCTTTGGGATTCCATGAAGATTTTATACAGGAACAACCATGGTTGCTGTTGCACTACTCTGATTAACATAACCTTATTAAGTGGGGAATCCATCTTCCATACTACTTGTTTCCAGAATAATTTGGAATCAATGGGACTAAAGACTATCCCGGGTTCCCATTGCTTACATTGCACCCCAACAATTAAGAGTGCTCTCCAACTCATACCATTAGGAAAGATAATTCTTGGATCCCATTTTCTTGTATGCACTCTTCCAAACATCATGAGTACATAATATATATCATCAAAGTCCATAACAACATAATAAAAAAATACATCAAGGAGGTTCCTCATCAAAAAATCATGAAAGTGCTTATACCTCCAAGTGAGTAGACTACCATTTGCTAAGTGCATACATGCTTCAAGTGACCAGTCAAATCTGCTCCAATGACATAGGTGAGGATCCCATGTCCTATAATGCTATTCCCAAAGAATGTAATATGCATCAAAATAATAATAAGCCATGTGTTCTTTCATCCAAGAAGTGAATGAAGAACCTCCACCAAAATTTGAACCAAATAAGGAGCAAGTAAAACATGAATACTTAAAGTGGCTCAAAGAAGTCTCACACTAGTACAAAAGCGCGGATTTTTCCACGGAGGTTTTCCACGTTTCTTACTTTTTGGTGTAAAATCCGATGTAACAGGAACGAGGCGTCCTTGTATCCATGCCTAGCCGTTGCTGTATCCACGCCGGGACTCTTAGACGTCACTGTATCCATGCCTAAACTCTTGGACATCGCTGTATCCATGCCTGACCGTCTCTATAGCGACGACACCGTCTTCATTGACTTTGTTCACCTCATACCATTGCGTACATTATGGTGACTTAGTTAGGTGTGGGATCAAGAGAGGAATTTAAACCTTGGAATAATTGAAGTCTTGGTGTCCTCATGGACATAATAAAATTTACCTCTATCTAAGTTATCCACTGGTGGAGTTTCCATGCAATTATTTTAAGATATGGAAAAGTTATCAATGTTTAAGTGACTAAGGTGAATTACATAAAAAGTTTTGCCGCCCTCCAATTTCGTCCCTCACAACCCCCGAACGCATTTGCAGGTCCTCACAATTTCATCCAACCCTCCAATTTGCAGGCCCCGAACGCGTTGGCTTCACGGTTTCTGGGAGCTGGAGAGAGTTGCTCCCCTTGGCTAGGAGCTTGAGAAAGCCCAGGTGAACGCATTTGCAGGTCCTCACAATTTCGTCCAACCCTCCAATTTGCAGGCCTCGAACACGTTGGCTTCATGGTTTCTGGGAGCTGGAGAGAGTTGCTCCCCTTAGCTAGGAGCTCGAGAAATCCTAGGTGAACGCATTTGCAGGCTTCCTATCACCCTCCAATTTCATCCACGAGCATCGAACATGTCTGGCCAGGTATGTCTTTTGGATTGATAGCTACCATCCAATTTTTAGTATATGTTAAAGTGAATTCGGTTGATGAAGCTTTCCAGTCACATATCTAGATTGAGACCGATCTTTTAATGCTTCCACCTTTAAGTTTGAGACCCTTTTGGGTTCTATCCTCCTCGTGGCTTCGGATTCACAATGTCTATTGCTCGATTGGGGTTTCTATGAATTCAATAAAATTAGCAGGCTTATGAAATCATTTGGTTATGTTGTTTCACATGGTTCTAAAACAAGGCAGCTTTGCTTTGACAAGTACATTTGGGAGAGGAAAACGATTCATCCTTTTGTGAAAAATTTTGTTATCACAGGATTCCATTCCACATTTCATGGTATAGACAATAACATTTCTGTGAGTATCTTTCTTATGCAGATGATAGCCAATATTTTGACATTGATATTTCATTGCCCTTCTTCCCAACAGACACCACCCCAACCTCTGATGAAGATGAAGTTGAGCTGGACTTGTCTATTTGTAGCGCCAATTCCCCAAACTCAAATCACTGCATTCCTTATGTAGATAACTTGTTTTACCAAGGCCAGCTATTTCCCCTCCAACTAATTCCTACGCCTCTGGAGTATGACATGGATATCAAGGATATTCATGCCTCTCCACTGTCTTCTAGGTACTCCCCTTTAGGAATCAAGACCCACTTCCCCAAATTCCTCACAACTGCTTCCAAGTTGAAGATATCTTTGTTTGGATCGAGCAAGTCGGTTAAATTTGGCAGGGATTTGCATCTTTCTTGTGCTGAATATGGTACATGTATTGCTATGGAATCTCCAATTACCAAGCAGAATAGATTACTTACTGTGAAATTAAAGGATGTGGAAGTACTATTGGTGTCCCTTTTCAGTAGAGATTTATGTCAGGGTGCCAAGAGAGAGGAAAACGTTCATTGGTTTCATAAGAAATCACAGGATTCTGATAATGGGGAAGGACAGACTTGTAAAAATACAAATAAAGATAAGAAGACATCCAAGGAGATTGTTGAGAAGTATGTTAAGAAGATCAAGCCTCTTTATGTTAAGATGTTACAAATGGGTAGTGAGAAGATTACGTTTGGAGATCTGGAGAAACCTGGAGTCAGAAATGGAATGAAATATGGTACATGTCAGGGTTCCGAGAGAAGTGAGAAGCAAATGTCATTCTCATATTTCTCTAGCAACTTGGAGATGGTTTACAAAAATTTGGGTAAGGGGAAACAAGGACCTTCTGATATGCAGCAGAACCTCCCTAACTACTACGTGAGTAGCAAGAGCACAGTGATGGATAAATAGAGCGCCATTCAAGGAGCCATTGCTCACTGTAAGCAGTCCAATTCCATTGATGGTAAGCAGTGTGTTAGCCACTCTGCTCTGTGCAGATACACATTCATCTTATTGTTTTTCAATGGTGCTATCTGAGGCTCATAAGGATCGCTCTTGTGGCTATGTCTATTGATCTAATGGGCATTCCTTTTGTCTTTTCAGTGTTGATATTGTTTCCTGTAGGTCCTGATAGGAAGCTATGTTATTGCTTTTGCAACAGTCCCTGCAATTTCTCTCTAATTGATTTTGAGTTTGAGCTGGCAAAGTTCTGGGCAGTTGGGTTTAAGATTTAGCAATAAATATGCTAAAACATATATAAAGAAAGGTACACTAGGAATTTACACTCAAGAAACCCTTGATGAGGAAATTCTATTCAATCATTCATTAACTTTGTTTTTATTGTAAGCTACGTTAGGAGTTTACACTCAAGAAACCCTTGACGAGGAAATTCTACTATCATTCATTCAGTGTGTTTTTATTGTAGAAAGTCTCATTGTATAATAGATGACCATAACAAATATGCCATAATGAATCTCTCAACTGATTTCATAAAATCCTCATTCTTAATTCATCTCATTGTTCTCATCTTTCATTCATATGTAGATATTCAATCATCACAGCCTGTCAATTCAACAGGTCCAATATTTGTCTTCTTTTATGTTCTCAGTCTTCAATCTTTTTCGGTGTTCATCTTTGAGATTACTCTCATACCAAATGTTGGGTTTAAGATTTAGCAGCAAGTATAACAAACATGTATCAAGCAGAGAGTATACACTTAGAGAAACCCCAAAGGGAAAATTATATTCCTCACTCGTTAACATGCGTGTTTCTATTGTACAATAAGTCATTTTATATAGAATAGCTGGCTATAACAATATGTCATAATAAGATATTCAGTTCAACCATATGCAAAATGAATTTAGACATTATTGATACAACTATGAGTTAATCCATCAAGGATTAAGCCATATTAGGCACCACAAGTTTTCTCCAGCATTCATCTTTCTCACAGGCATTCTAATCATTTTCATGTACTCTTTCCTTATTTCCCTTATGGTTCCTGTGGTAATGTCTATAGATCCCAATAGTCATTTCTCTTACTGTTTTTATCAATAGGATGCTCC
>LPNX010747844.1:156622-174327 GCA_001517045.1 Pseudotsuga menziesii | reverse complement strand
GTTGGACACTTTCTTGTGATTTCTGAGCTCCAAAAACAAGTGTTCAGTTTATGAGAGGCCTTAAAGCTCTTGCCTTGCAATGCATCAGCAGATTTAGATGAGGTATATTTCCTAGTATACCCGTCGCACGTATAGCATCCACGTCGCTATTCCTGGGGTTTGCATTTAAAAAAAAAAACTTATACAAAGCGTGGATATAGTGACGGCCAGGCGTGGATACAGAGATGGCAAGGCGTGGATACAGCGACGGCCAGGCATGGATACAAAGATGGCCAGGCGTGGATACAGCGACGGCCAGACGTGGATACAGAGACGGCCAGGCGTGGATATAGCGACGGCTTAGACATATTACAAAATATAGAACATTGTCGCTCTTGCAACGCAAATTAGGGGTCGTCTCTATTGCGACGGAATTGTTTCCACGAAAAAAAAAAAACACTTAGACGTGGCAATATCCATGATTTTCTGTGGATATTGCCACGTTTTTCCGTGGCAAAATTGATCACTTGTACTAGTGATCATCAATACATCCATGAATATGTATATCATCATGAAATAATAGAGGATGTTTTTTCCAATAATAATGTTCCTCAATCATATCCCTCTTCACCCAAGTGTCAGATGAAGTTCCTCCAACATAAAATGAACCATGTGTTGAGCAAGAAAAACCACGAGTCTTCAAGTGACTCAAATGCATATCATAGGTGTGCATCCATGTAGATGTGCATCATCATATAGTAACAAAGGATTCTGCTACAAATGTGAATAAGTGTTTTCTCCAACCATGTCATCATAAAAATTAAATATATGAGTTTCATACTCCTCATGTGGCACCATAAAAATAACCCTTTCACCCATACTTCATTGAGACTAATGCTGCAAAACATGGAATTGGAGGATGTAAGAGAATGAACCAACTCACCCAAATGATCAAAAAGTACAGAATTTTCATCATGGTAAGGATCCATATGGGTAGTATCATGCAGCTCCTTCAAAAGGGTGAAACCTTGGTCATAGATTGGTTCCAATGTAGAGGAATCATGCTCTTCTTTAAAAATTGCATAACCTTTGTCAAGAGACAATTCAAGTTCCTCTTATACCACATCAAGTGTTTGGATCTCTTCAAGTTCATATTTAAACACATCAAGTAAATTCAAATTTCCAAATTTCTCATGATCCACCATGTCATGGGAATCCTCCAAACAATCTACCATTTGACAATCTAAAACATAGGAGGAAAAACAAGTGTTTTGCAACTTTTCAAGAAGTTGCTCATTTTGAATTGTGAGCTTATGAATAACTTCATTATTCTTCAAGTAGGATTCATGTAACCATTCACTAAGCCGAATGACATTTTTTCTATCAAAAAGAAAAGACATGAAATTACCTTTGATGTTGCACATTGCTCTCTGAATCTTCTCCATGTCTTCAACAAGAAGAAGGATTTCAAATAGGTTTTATACTTGATGAGAAGTGACATTAGGGAAGAAAGATGCCAACTATGTTGCATTTTCATCATTTAGTGGAATTCTTATCTTTTCATATTCAACATGAAGTTTACTTCTAATATTCGAAGCCAAGTATCTTTTTTCTTTAAAATTTTTTAAAATACCTTCTAACCTCACAACACATTTGAAAAATTATGCTCACATATTATTTACAAGACACATTTTGTCATGTTCAAAAGTGTTTCTATATCATTAGGAAATACTCTTCCTCATTCTTGGTTTCTATTTGGATTTCTCATTTCCTTATTCTTATGTTCCATTACTTCATTTATTAACCATCCCAAAGTATAAGGATGAAAAACCCTAGTCATCTAAAGAGCATGGGCCCCTTGGATATGCATATAAGGAACCATCCCATCTCCTAAACAACAAGAACACAAGCAAAGCCTCTAACTAGCAAGGAATCCAATCTTGCAATGACAATCGATCAATGTTTTTATTGTGAATGAATAATACCACCATGCTGAAATGCATAATCCTATGAACTTATTAGAAATTGGCGTAAATTTCCTCATATTCATATCTATCATGCCATGCACACACTTGCAATTGCAACATGTGGAATTATTTATAACACTTCCACATCCTCACCGACTTTTTATATATTTCTTCATCTGATAGGACTTCAATAACCTACAAGAACAACATTTCACTGTACATGAAACATAACTTGTTTTCTCTTAAAATTGCATAAAAATGATAGTCAACTTCACTGTTATGCAATAATAAAATCATCACTAATTGTTAGTCAAAAACCACATTGAAAATATTGGACATGCTAACATAATTATTAAAACTTTATAATTACCTCATGTCGAATGAGGATATTGTGTGATACATATCCATATGATTTCCCATTGTTCATATCATTGTACTCTTGGATTTTATGATGGTATGGTTCCCTGGTCTTACATGAAACCCCAATTTTCTCCAATATCACCTACCAAATTTGAAAAAATCATTTTCTCAATTCCTCTAGTTGGATGAACCTTGTCGTAATATTGTGTAATTTTTTTTATTTTCACGAAACATCTTCAAAACAATTCTAATTTTGGCATGGATTGAACAATATACTAGCTTTGACATTGATCCAAGAGTCAACTGTAATTGGAAGAATATGTCCCACTAGGTATGACTTAGTTAAACAATAAGAATTTCCATCTATAGTAAATAAATAATTAATAAAGCATGTACCTTTTCAACATTTTTTCTATTCATGAAATACATTTTCATAATATTGAATTCTCTATTGCATAAGCCTAGCTGAATGTTTGTAATATGATAATCGAAATTTTCTTCCCATCCTTCAATGCTTTGTTCCAAAGCAAGATTCAATTTCTAAAGTTTTAAAACAAAGTAAATGAATAAGAAAGTCATGGAAAGATGTTGTCCCTGGGAAGTTTTGGATATTTTGGGTACCCGCTTTTAAGAAGTGGTTGAAGTGTGAACGGAGCTGTGACAAAGTGGATAGTTTTGAAGAATCGACTGAGAATTCAGGAAGTTAAACTATTTTGATGACGTCTGACTGAAAGGTTGGTTAGAATATTAGGAAAGTTTGTTCACTTACATTATTAGGATTTGGTAGTGGGCACGGGGTAAAAGGACAAAAATATCCTATAAATATGTAATGGGATGAGAGTTTTGGTGTTAGAGAGATTTGGAAAAAATTCATGTGCTTTCTGTATTTTGTTGCAGAGAAGTTAATGTAGTATTTTTGTATATGTCATAGTATAAACTGAAGTGGATTCACAAGGATGAGTATTAATATACAAGATTTGTGTGAAGATATTTTGTAATGAGTTTTTGAGGAGATATATGTTGGTTGTGTGTGTAGACATAAGCGTTCTTGCTACGACTCTTAATGATAACAAACTATTTTGTGGTATTTTTCATCTTGGGTTTCCACGTTAAAATATTTTGTTTCAAATGCCTCTAATGTGTGTCTTTACTCTATTCTTTGTTTACTAATGAATCAAATGATACATACATGTGATGAATGAATGAATGAATTAATGAATATCTATGCTATCATAGTTATGGTTAAATGTTGTAGTTGACTGGAGTAATCATTGTCGAAGTGGCATCTGTTGAATATATATTTGTTTTTTTATGGAACTAATCCCCTTCCTTTCTACAGAAACTTGGTTATGTTATTCTTGCATTGACAATGAATAATACACCCTTCTCAGGTGATACCTCACCGTAATGTTCCAAAAAATGACATGCATGCAAACCGTAAAAGCTATATAAGAAGGTTAGTTGAACCAAAAGGGTATGCATTGTTATTATTCATCATTAAGATTTGGTTTGGAGAGATCTGAGAGCTAATTCGGGTTAAGGGTGAATTCCATAGCCAACATTGGGTTCAGTGGCGAAATCTATCCACCCTAACCAATTTATCGAGTAGATCATTCAGATCTATCATCATACTTCAAAGACTTCAGATATTGTAAGAGAAATAATGACATAGAAAGATCAGGAGGATATAGGGAAACGCACTTGGACACATCCTTTCCTTTTTGGAAAGTGATTTCTTCATCTGATCAAGGGAGCATCTAGGATAAAGACAAGTCATCTACAACATGAGAAAAACTGATATTAGGGCAATGAGTTGTTTAGGAGAAATCATGGGCATATATGTGCTGTGAATTTCATCTAAGAAGGGTGTATTCTTCATTGTTAGTGCAAGAATTACCATGTATTGAACAAGGGGGTAATTATTAGTTATTGTAACAGTGATCATTCATTGTTAGTGGGGCAGAGGCTATCCTATTGACCGCTATGAGTTTACCTACTATGATTGTGGTTTCTACTGAGAGATGGAGCCATTAAATACAACAACGATCTCCCTTAACTGTTGTGTGTTACTTTATCAAAATCATGTGCCTTAACTAAAATGGAGATAGAGAGTTAATTATTGAAGAAGGGCGTGTTAATGGTGGCTATATGTTGATCACAAAGGAAGTCATGTTTAGGAGCTGCATGCATCAATATGGGGCTGGAACTTCATATCTGAGACTGGATCTTATCTACTGAGAACAAATTCCATTGCTTGAAGGCACATCTTTGCTGCTGATATCACCCTAGTCAAATCTAGGCACATTCTGAATGAGTATCATCATCAAGACCATTTCCAGGTGTGAGGAAAAGGATACTACAACCAAATTTATTAGCGTTTACTGCTATATTTATGATATATATTGTTCATTAATCCATAATTCAATAAAGGAAGATTGTAGCTGCTACAATTATAATTCGTTTTAGTATCTCTGTTTGTACACCAATTTCATGGCAATTAAACAAGCAATCATTTCTTCAATGCATACATGTTTATGGTAAATGAAAGATGGGTAAAATCTGAAGTTAGACACCTAAACCAAACACAAAAACAAACATATCTTATCTACAATTTACATTAGCAGTGAGAAAGAAACTAATCGTATAATAAAAGTAAGGGCTTGATGGAACTTTTCAACCCATAATTTGATCAACTATACAGTAGAAAAGGAAAGGTTAAGGAAGATTTAATTTGGGATATTACACTCACCTACTATGTAGGTGTTTCCACAAGGGTTAAAACCATTTCGGGCCAGTATCTTGGGTGTTTATTCGTATGTCATTGTATGGACCTGAATTGTCTTGAGATTGTGCTAACAAATGGTTTTGTTGTCATTATCGATATCAGTGTGAAGGGGAATGTTTATGTGGAATCCATCAAAGCCTCATATTGAGGATTTGGTTGATCAGAAGGAACAACAGTTTTCTCAATAAGAAAACTAAGATCCGTGACTGAATCCAAGATAATGGTTAGGTACCATATTAAGACAACTCGTCAAAGAGTCTTGTGAAAAAAAGGAACAATACCATCTTATTTCATATGAAGAATAAGCGACATATTTGCACCAGAATCGATGCTGTGACATACCCATGACCCTACATACATCTCCAAAGACAAAGGTAAGACCTAACAGTTCATCACATTGTGTTCAAGTTTTCAAGTAAATAAGAGTAGTAGTAATAGTGAGAATAAGCTTACACCAAATAGTAAAATTCTAGTTAGTGGTCCTACAAATTCTAGTCATTCAGTACCCCATAGGTATAATGGTAGGGGATGATATAAAGTTTACTATTTTCCATGGAAATGGATATGAGGATCCATAACAACACTGGTTCCTATGTGAAGCAGTATTAACTATTAAGCAGGTCCAAGACGAGGCTATTAAGAGGGCCCAGAAGATCACACTAGTACAAAATGAGGAATTAGTGACTACATGACTGAAAAATCTACTCACCATATTTTTTCAAGTGATTTACTACCAAATACAAGCAATTTTGAGTGAACCAACTTTAAATGACTAATTTAGTCATGGGTTGAAAAATATGACTATATAATAAGTGATGGATTTAAAAATGACTAACATAAATGACCAATTTAGTAACGACATAAAAAAATGACTAGCTACAAGAATACGAATTAGTATTTTTTAATTGTGTCACTTTGACAATGGAAAATTGCAAATTTGACATTGAATTGTTACAATTTACTAAATTTTGTAAATTTTCTACCTTCTATCTACGACCATGTGTACGTAAACCATTCTGAATCCAAAATGGAATTTGAGGGGTTAGGTTCTAGTGTTTTTCCCAGGTGGGGATAGTGTTAGGGTTTTTTGGATTATTGCAGATGATGTGCTTTAGTTTATATTTCTTTCCTGATTGGGATCACAAATTCCATATGATATATATGTTGGGAAACCCTATTTCTGCAATGGTTTCATGCACCTCGAGCTTCAGACATCCAACAAATAAATTGAATGAAATTTCTCTTGGCCATCTTTATCCCTGCTACAGCATTGAAGAAAACCTTTAAGAAAAGGAAAACATGCCTACAATTACAAAGGTAGAACCACCATATCAATACCTAGAAGCAACAAAGCTAGCTGTTGATCCTTCAATGCAGTGAGAGTCCCCAATGCCATACTAAGGTGATTTTCTAAATTCATAGTTATCATTTATGACCGCTGAAATAGCACTAGTCATAGCTTCACTAGGATCATATCCTTTAGTAGCAGTTGATCCAATTGAACTGATGGAAGCACCAAGAATAATATTTTAACTAATCGAATAATCTATTAACTAGGGTGCTGACCCAGAACCAGTATTAGATCCATATGCGGTAAAGGTAGAGGCCATGTAATGTCCCCTTTTAGGAATTTTTTTAATCAAAATGACCAATTCTTTAATTGTTTCACAATGTACTCAAATTCATCTTCTTACAACTCTAGTTATATGGATTCAATTGATCCAAAATTCCTCCAACTGCTTTCAAACTTGGTGAGCAAATTCCTGAGGGGTGATGGGACATATTAGTACATCTATTAGAAATATAATCAAATGACATACCCAATCATGGTATGCAATTTTCAAGGGAATAAGTTTCAGGACAAGACTAGTCAATTTTGGAGGTCGAAACCCCCATAGGTCCTGGAACAAATCTCTTCATAACACTGTACAACATTCATTAATGGTGGGTATGATACTTGGATCTGTTATCATACATTAATTAAATTATATTTGAAGCATCATATTTTGTTTTGGGGTCGAATAGGTATCCAAGGGAACTCCATGAATTTACTAGTAATTTTGAGGTTCCAACCCTCAATGGTAGATGACTCCAAATAGCTCCAAATGTTGAATTGTACCAGAATGTGTATGAGTGATAGAATTACTTAATTATAATATTTAGGGGTGTATTATGTCCTTCCAATTACTTCTAAAATTCTATATCAAATTCTAAATAAGATAGATGCTTTAACTAGCAATTTTTGGGCTCAAATCCCCCTCGGGTAATTGCCGGAATGGCTTCCCAATTGCGCGTAAAATCACTCAAATTCTCAAATTGAAGCAGGGTATGTGTACAATAAATTAATATAGACTCATATTCAAAAAAAATCTAACTCCTATTGCTGTTATCACTTCTTTCAATCAGATATAAAATAAAAAAAACTAGTTTGGACCCTTGGGGAAATGAGATGTATTTTGCTCCAATTGCTATGAAATTTGACCCAATGGCCACAAATTATAATTTAATGAAAATGAAACTAATATTATACATTAATTAAAGTTAATTCACTCTTAATTCATCAATGGTGCACACATATATTCGATTCCATCAAGATTGCAAGAGTTTACAACAAGGTATTGGGGAAATGGCATTGTTTCTTCAATATTGGACAATAATACATGAGATATCTTTGCCTTCAAACCGGAGATATTTCTGAAATTTAAATACATATCATTTACATCATAATACAAAATACTGGAGCAAGATAATCTCCCTTAAAGAGATGAGTAGCTCACCAAGTGCGCCTCACTCCATCGAGCTGAAAGATGGTGATAAAACTTGAGATGAATGGAAGAACAAGATGATATTGGTATATCCATGATATTCCTTTAGATTTCACCTATAACTTATGACTCCATTTAATCTCCTTGAAATACCTGAGTGGCCTCTCCAAATCACCAATTAGGATGGGAATCTTTCACCCTCGAAATTGGTTAAGGCAAGGAACTAGTCATCCACTAGCTCTCTCTTCACAAACCAAAATTCATCAAATGATCAAAATGTTTCTTATCATAGATGATCCCTGTATTTTATAAACATTATTGGTCTTCTAAGGTTCCAAATCCTTCCATAAACCAAATCCAAGTTGAATTGGTGTGGTTGTTGTTGCTATGCCATTTGTCCTCTCTCTTCACCTTCCCTCTTCTCCCAAATTTGAGTAGGAGCCTCTTGGCCTTATGCAACTCCAAAATTCGACCTCCAAGATGCTACATTTAGGCCTAACATGTCAGTATGTCAGTATGTCAGCCTTCATATCTGAATTGTGTCATAACTGTCATAGAATCTCCCTCATTGGTGTCATAGATGTCATAAATGTAAGGGGAATCTAGCCAAGTATCCATGAAACTCCCATTTGGATCTTCCTCTCCCATGTAAGTTAAAATTCATCCCAAATTAGGCCTATGAAGTATATGGAAAATTATATTAAACTCATAATCCATCTCAAAACATTAGGATTCCCATAGATTCGAAATTACAAGAAGAGGATGCCATTTAACATAGGAATTCTAGCTTCTGTGGGCCCCATAGTCTCCATGTGTCTCCATACTCCATTGCCACTTTTATTTTTTATTGTATTTATTTAATAAGCTACATTATTAAATATTTTTCCTCTTCTAATATCTAAACATCATTTATTGTCCCCCTTATTCCAAATCTCCAAGCGTCCACCCCCAACCTAGGAAACTAGTGATTTTTCTCCTTGGCAATTATTTGACTTTAAGCATCCATTTGACAACTTTCATGAATATGGAAAATGTGATTTTTCCATGACCCAATGAAAAATTTGGGACATTAAAAATCCTCCCTTCCCAATATTTCTTATCCTCAAGCAATTTCAAACATGTTTTTCAAGAACCTGCTTTCTGTATGATTCTTTGAAGTTTCCACTGAGCTACCCACTTTGAGTCTTTGAGATTTCATGAATATTTTAGACAGGAACCACCATGGTTTCTGTTGCACTACTCTGATTAACATAACCTTATTAAGTTGGGAATCCATCTCCCATATTGCTTGTTTCCAGAATAATTTGGAATCAATGGGACTAAAGACTATCCCGAGGTCCCATTGCTTACACTGCCCCCCAACAATTAAGAGTGCTCTCCAACTCATACCATTAGGAAAGAGAATTCTTGGATCCCATTTTCTTGTATACATTATTCCAAACATCATGAGTACATAATATATATAATCAAAGTCCATAACAACATAATAAAAAGATACATCAAGGAGGTTCCTCATCAAAAAATCATGAAAGTGCTTATACCTCCAAGTGAGTAGACTACCATTTGCCAAGTGCATACATGCTTCAACTAACCAGCCAAATCTGCTCCAATCACATAGGTGAGGATCCCATGTCCTATAATGCTGCTCCCAAAGAATGTAACATGCATCAAAAGAATAATAAGCCATGTGTTCTTTCATCCAAGAAGTGAATGGAGAACCTCCACCAAAATCTAAACCAAATAAGGAGCAAGTAAAACATGAAGAATTCAAGTGGCTCAAAGAAGTCTCATCAATACATCCATGAATATGTATATCTTCATGAAATAACAGAGGATGTTTCTGCCAATAATAATGTTCCTCAATCATATCCCTCTTCACCCAAGTGTCGAATGAAGTTCCTCCAACATAAAATGAACCAAGTGTTGAGAAAGAAAAACCATGAGCCTTCAAGTGACTCAAATGCATATCATAGGTGCATCATCATAAAGTAACAAAGGATTCTACAGTAAATGTGAATAATATTTTCCTCCAGCCATGTCATCATAAAAATTAAATATAGGAGTTTCATACTCCTCGTGTGGCACCATAAAAAATAACCCTTTCACCCATACTTCATTGAGACTAATGCTGCAAAACATGGAATTGCAGAATGTAGGAGAATGAACTAACTCACCAAAATGATCAAAAAGTGCAAAAGTTTCATCATGGGAAGGATCCAAATGGGTAGTATCATGCAGCTCCTTCAAAAGGGTGAAACCTTTGTCATAGATTGGTTCCAATGTAGAGGAATCATGCTCTTCTTTAAAAATTGCATAACCTTTATCAAGAGACAATTAAAGTTCCTCTTATACCACATCAAGTGTTTGGATCTCTTCAAGTTCATATTCAAACACATCAAGTACATTCAAATTTCCAAATTTCTCATGATCCACCATGTCATGGGAATCCTCCAAAAAATCTACCATTTGACAATATGAAACACAGGATGAAAAACAAGTGTTTTGCAACTTTTCAAGAAGTTGCTCATTTTGAATTGTTAGCTTATGAATAACTTCATTATTCTTCAAGTAGGATTCATGTAACCATTCACTAAGCTGAATGACATTTTTTCTATCAAAAAGAAAAGACATGAAATTACCTTTGATGTTGCACATTGCTCTTTGAATCTTCTCCATGTCTTCAAGGAGAAGAAGGATTTCAAATAGGTTTTTTACTTGATGAAAAGTGGCATTAGGGAAGAAAGATGCCAACTATGTTGCATTTTCATCATTTAGTGGAATTCTTATCTTTTGATATTCAAAATGAAGTTGAGTTCTAATATTCGAAGCTAAGTATATTTTTTCTTTAAAATTTTTGAAAATACCTTCTAACCTCATAACGCATTTGAAAACTTATGCTTGCATATTATTTACAAGACACATTTTGTCATGTTCAAAAGTGTTTCTATATCCTTAGAAAATACTCTTCCTCATTCTTGGTTGCTATTTGGATTTCTCATTTCCCTATTATTATGTTCCATTACTTCATTTCTTAATGGTCCCAAAGTATAAGGATGAAAAACCCTAGTCATCTAAAGAGCATGGGCCCCTTGGATATGCATATAAGGAACCATCCCATCTCCTAAACAACAAGAACACAAGCAAAGCCTCTAACTAGCAAGGAATCCAATCTTGCAATGACAATCGATCAATGTTTTTATTGTGAATGAATAATACCACCATGCTGAAATGCATAATACTATGAACTTATTAGAAATTGGCGTAAATTTCCTCATATTCATATCTATCATTCCCTGCACACCCTTGCAATTGCAACATGTGGAATTATTTATAACACTTCCACATCCTCACCGAATTTTTATACTTTTCTTCATCTGATAGGACTTCAATAACCTACAAGCACAACATTTGACTGTACATGAAACATTACTTTTTTTCTCTTAAAATTGCATAAAAATGATAGTCAACTTCGCTATTATGCAATAATAAAATCATCACTAATTGTTAGTCAAAAACCACATTGAAAATATTGGACATGCTAATAATTATTAAAAATTTATAATTACCTCATGTCAAATGAGGATCTTGTATGATGCAGATCCATATGATTTCCCATTGTTAATATCATTGTACTCTTAGATTTTATGATGGTATGGTTCCCTGGTCTTACATGAAACCCCAATTTTCTCCAATATCACCTACCAAATTTGAAAAAATCATTTTCTCAATCCCTCTGGTTGGATGAACCTTGTCGTAATATTGTGTAATTTTTTTATTTTCACGAAATATCTTCGAAACAATTCTAATTCTGGCATGGATTGAACAATATAATAGCTTCGACATTGATCCAAGAGTCAACTGTAATTGGAAGAACATGTCCCACTAGGTATGACTTAGTTAAACAATAAGAATTTCCATCTATAGTAAATAAATAATTAATAAAGCATGTACCTTTTCAACATTTTTTTCTATTCATGGAATACATTTTCATAATATTGAATTCTCTATTGCATAAGCCTAGCTGAATGTTTGTAATACGATAATCAAACTTTTCTTCCCATCCTTTAATGCTTTGTTCCAAAGCAAGATTCAATTTCTAAAGTTTTAAAACAAAGTAAATGATTAATAAAGTCATGGAAAGATGTTGTCCCTAGGAAGTTTTTGGATATTTTGGGTACCCATTTTTAAGAAGTGGTTGAAGTGTGAACGGATCTGCGACAAAGTGGATAGTTTCGAAGAATCGACTGAGAATTCAGGAAGTTAAACTATTTTGATGACGTCTAATTGAAAGGTTGGTTAGACTGTTAGGAAAGTTTGTTCACTTACATTATTAGGATTTGGTAGTGGGCACGGGGTAAAAGGACAAAAATATCCTATAAATATGTAATGGGATGAGAGTTTTGGGGTTAGAGATATTTGGCAAAAAATCATGTGCTTTCTGTATTTTGTTGCGGAGAAGTTAATGTAGTGTTTTTGTATATGTCATAGTATAAAATGAAGTGGAGTCACAAGGATGAATATTAATCTACAGGATGTGCGTGAAGATATTTTGTAATGAGTTTTTGAGGAGATATATGTTGGTTGTGTATGTAGACATAAGCGTTCTTGCTACGACTCTTAATGATAACAAACTCTTTTGTGGTATTTCTCGTCTTGAGTTTCCACATTAAAATATCTGGTTTCAAATGCCTCTAATGTGTGTCTTTACTCTGTTCTTTGTTTGCTAATGAATCAACTGATATGTACATGTGATGAATGAATGAATTCATTAATGAATATCTATGCTATCATAATTATGGTTAAATGTTGTAGTTGACTAGGGTAATAATTGTCGAAGTTGCATCTATCGAATATATATTTGTTGTTTTAAGGAACTAATCCCCTTCCTTTTCGCAGAAACTTGGTTCTTGTAGTCCCCATAGGTACCTCAAGTGATACATCACTGTAATGTTCCAAAAAATGACATGCATGCAAACCCTAAAAGTGACATGCATGTAAACCCTAAAAGCTATATAAGAAGGTTAGTTGGACCAAAAAGGTATGCATTGTTATTATTCATCATTAAGATTTGGTTTGGAGAGATCTGAGAGCTAATTCAGGTTGAGGGTGAATTTCATAGCCAACATTGGGTTCAGTGGCGAAATCTATCCACCCTAACCAATTTATCGGGTAGATCATTCAGATCTATCATCATACTTCAAAGACTACAGATATTGTTAAAGAAATAAGGAGATAGAAATAACGGGAGGATCTAGGGAAACACAGTTGGACACATCCTTTCCTATTTGGACAATGATTTCTTCATCTGATCAAGGGAGCATCTAGGATAAAGACAAGTCATCTACAGCATGAGAAAAACTAATATTAGGGCAATGAGTTGTTTAGGAGAAATCATGGGCATATATGTGCTGGGAATTCCATCTAAGAAGGGTGTATTCTTCATTGTCAGTGCAAGAATAACCATGTATTGAGGAAGGGTAGAATTATTAGTTATTGGAACAGTGATCATTCATTGTTAGTGGGGTAGAGGCTATCCTATTGACCGCTGCGAGTTTACCTACTATGATTGTGGTTTCTACTAAGAGATGGAGCCATTAAATACACCAGTGATCTCCCTTAACTGTTGCGTGTTACTTCATCAAAATCGTGTGCCTTAACTAATATGGAGATAGAGAGTTAATTATTGAAGAAGGGCATGTTAATGGTGGCTATATGTTGATCACAAAGGAAGTCGTGTTTAGGAGCTACATGCAACAATATGGGGCTGGAACTTCATATCTGAGACTGGATATTTTCTACTAAGAACAAATTCCATTGCTTGAAGGCACACCTTTGCTGCTGATACCACCCTAGTCAAATCTAGGCACATTCTAAATGAGTAACATCATCAAGACCATTTCCAGGTGTGAGGAAAAGGCTACTACAGCCAAATTTATCAGTGCTTACTGCTATATTTATGATATATATTGTTCATTAATCCATAATTCAATAAAGGAATATTGTAGCTACTACAATTATAATTCGTTTTCAGTATCTCTGTTTGTACACCAATTTCATGGCAATCAAACAAGCAATTAGTTCTTCAATTCATACATGTTTATGGTAAATGAAACATGGGTGAAATCTGAAGTTAGACACCTAAACCAAACATAGAAACAAACATATCTAATCTACAATTTACATTAGCAGTAAGAAATAAACTATACAGTAGAAGAGGAAAGGTTAAGGAAGATTTAATTTGGGATATTACACTCACCTACTATGTAGGTGTTTCCACAAGGGTTAAAACAATTTCAGGCCAGTATCTTGGGTGTTTATTCGTATGTCATTGTATGGACCTAAATTGTCTTGAGATTGTGCTAACCATTAGAGGAAATTTCAACTCAAAATGGGCCTCATAAAATGAATTAATAAAATAATAGTTAAAATAATAAAATAATATTTATTAATTTTGGAGGAAGAAAAGAAAAAAACTACTTTTTTGTTTGTATTTTTGACATATCTCCCCATGTTTTTACTCAAATTTCGATCGGGAGAGCTCGTTGGATGTGGAATTAAATTCTGCATCCAACGAGTACCCACTCGGCATACTTTTGATGGACCCCGCTACCCAAAAAACAAGAAATACCTAAAAAAATGGAATGATGACATCATCATTCTGTTTTTTCAGGTATTTCTTGTTTTTGGGGTAGCGGGGTCCGTCAAAAGTATGCCGAGTGGGTACTCGTTGGATGTGGAATTTAATTCTACATCCAACGAGCTCTCTCGATCGAAATTTGAGTAAAAACACGGGGAGATATGTCAAAAATACAAACAAAAAAAGTAGTTTTTTTTATGATACCTATCCCCAAATTTATATTAAAAAAGTGTTTAAGACCTATATGGTATTTCAAATTTAAAGCAATTTCGTTGGCTAACACATGATGACATGGAATTTGAATAAGAGTTAAAAGGCCCATTTTGAGTTGAAATTTCCTCTAATGAAATGGTTTTGTTGTCGAGACCGATATCAATGTGAAGGGGAATGTTTATGTGGCATCCATCAAAGCCTCATATTGAGGATTTGGTTGATCAGAAGGCACAAGAGTTTTCTCAATAAGAAAACTAATATCCGTTACTGACTCCAAGACAATGGTTAGGTACCATATTAAGACAACTCGTCAAAGAGACTTGTGACAAAAAGGAGCAGTACCATCTTATTTCATATGAAGAATAAGATACATATCTACACCAGAATCGATGTTGTGACATACCCTGCATGACCCTGCATACATCTCCAGAGACAGAGGTAAGACCTAACAGTTCATCGCATTGTGTTCAAGTTTTCAAGTAAATAAGAGTAGTAGTAATAGTGAGAATAAGCTTAAACCAAATAGTAAAATTCTAGTTAGTGGTCCTACAAATTCTAGTCATTCAGTACCCCATAGGTATAATGGTAGGGGATGATATAAAGTTTACCATTTTCCATGGAAATGGATATGAGGATCCATAACAACACCGGTTCCTATGTGAAGCAGTATTAACTATTAAGCAGGTCCAAGACGAGGCTATTAAGAGGGCCCAGAAGATCACACTAGTACAAAATGAGGAATTAGTGACTACATGACTGAAAAATCTAGTCACCATATTTTTTCAAGTGATTTACTACCAAATACGAGCAATTTTGAGTGAACCAACTTTAAATGACTAAATTTAATGACTAATTTGGTCATGGGTTAAAAAATATGACTATATAATAAGTGACGGATTTAAAAATGACTAACGTAAATGACCAATTTAGTAATGACATAAAAAAATGACTAGCTACAAGAATACGAATTAGTCTTTTTTAATTGTGTCACTTTGACAATGGAAAATTGCAAATTTGACACTGAATTGTTACAATTTACTAAATTTTGTAAATTTTCTACCTTCTATCTACAACCATGTGTACGTTAACCATTCTGAATCCAAAATGGAATTTGAGGGGTTAGGTTCTAGTGTTTTTCCCAGGTGGGGATAGTGTTAGGGTTTTTTGGATTATTGCAGATGATGTGCTTTAGTTTATATTTCTTTCCTGATTGGGATCACAAATTCCATATGATATATATGTTGGGAAACCCTATTTCTGCAATGGTTTCATGCACCTCGAGCTTCAGACATCCAACAAATAAATTGCATGAAATTTCTCTTGGCCATCTTTATCCCTACTGCACCATTGAAGAAAACCTTTAAGAAAAGGAAAACGTGCCTACAATTACAAAGGTATAACCACCATATCGATACCTAGAAGCAACAAAGCTAGTTGTTGATCCTTCAATGCAGTGAGAATTCCCAATGCCATACTAAGGTGATTTTATAAATTCATAGTTATCATTTATGACCGTTGAAATAGAACCAGTCATAGATTCACCAGGCTCATATCCTTTAGTAGCAGTTGATCCAATTGAACTGATGGAAGCACCAAGAACAATATTTTAACCAATCGAATCATCAATTAACTAGGGTGCTGACCCAGAACCAGTATCAGATCCATATGCGGTAAAGGTAGAGGCCCTGTAATGTCCCCTTTTAGGATTTTTTTATCAAAATGACCAATTCTTCAATTATTTCACAATGTACTCAAATTCATCTTCTTACAACTCTAGTTATATGGATTCAATTGATCCAAAATTCCTCCAATTGCTTTCAAACTGGGTGAGCAAATTCCAGAGGGGTGATGGGACATATTAGTAAATCTATTAGACATATAATCAAATGATATACCCAACCATGGTCTTAAATTTTCAAGGGAATAATTTTTAGGACAAGACTAGTCAATTTTGGAGGTGGAAAACCCCCCTAGGTCCCGGAACAAATCTCTTCATAACACTGTACAACTTTCACTAATGGTGGGTCTGATACTCAGCTCTATTATCATACATTAATTAAATTATATTTGAAACATCATATGTTTTTATCGGGTCGAATAGGTATCCAAGGGAACTCCATGAATTTACTAGTAATTTTGAGGTTCCAACCCCCAATGGTAGATGACTCCAAATAGATCCAAATGCTCTCGAATTGTACCAGAATGTGTATGAGTTATAAAATTACTTAATTATAATATTTAGGGGTGTATTATGTCCTTCAAATTACTTCTGAAAGTCTATATCAAATTCTGAATAAGATAGATGCTTTAACTAGCAAATTTTGGGCTCAAATCCCCCTCGGGTAATTGCCGGAATGGCTTCCCAACTGTGCATAAAATCACTTGAATTCTCAAATTGAAGCAGGGGATGTGTATAATAAATTATTAGAGACTCATATTCAGAAAAAATATAACTCCTTTGAGTGTTATCACTTCTTTCAATCAGATATAAAAAAAACTAGTTTGGACCCTTGGGGAAATAAGATGTATTTTGCTCCAATTGCTATGAAATTCGACCCAATGGCCACAAATTCTCATTTAATAAAAATGAAACTAATATTATACATTAATTAAATTTCATTCACTCATAATTCATCAATGGTGCACACATATATTCGATTCCATCAAGATTGCAAGAGTTTACAACAAGGTATTGGGGAAATGGCATTGTTTCTTCAATATTGGACAATAATACATGAGATAGTTAAAGAACAGAGCATGCAAAAAATAGAGCACTAGAAAATAAGGGAAAACCACTGCATTACGGAGAGTATACTCGATCCGTTTTTATTGAGTGAAAAACGGTTACAACAACTCCTTACAAATAGGATCTAATTAAATAAACTATAGTTTAACTAGCAGAGCCATTAATTCTCCATTATTTCAAGTCTTCCCCTTAATGGAGAATGGATTAACAACTACACCTAACATTTCCCTAAACAATTCAAATTTTACTTTTC
>LPNX010747844.1:76454-153475 GCA_001517045.1 Pseudotsuga menziesii | reverse complement strand
TTGTATTGCTAGTTTCATACAGATCTTTAAGTGCTGTCCATGTTTCAGCAGAAGTTTTAGCTTCTCTGATATGTGGAATAATACTATCTTTAACAGACATACGTAACAGTACCTTGGCCTTGTTCTCGCGCTTATCCCAGTCTTGAATTTGTGCTGCTGTTCCACCCGCAGCTGCTACAGGTTTCGCTTCATCTCCATTGGTGATTGACCAGACACCATAGCCTTCCATCAAGGTCTGCATTTTGAATTTCCAGTTTATGAAATTTGAGCCATCCAATTTGTTGGCCTCATTCAGATAGGTCTCTGCCAATGGATTTGACATCTCAGCAATGAAATCCCAGCGCAGGATTCTTCTCAGCTTGGACGGGTCTCTTCAGATCTGGGTTTTCTCAGATTTATCTGGGTTTTCTTCAGATCTGTGTACAGAAAAAAAAAATTACCAAATCGCAGTCAAAAAATTACCTCCACGCTGGCTATGCTCAGCTCAGTTCTTGTAGGCAGCGATTTCACCAGATTCTGTATTTCTCTCCACGCTGGTAGCTGGTTTCTGGTAGCCAATCTACCACGCTGGCTATGCTCAGCTCAGTTCTTGCAGGCAGCGATTTCACCAGATTCTGGATTTCTCTCCACGCTGGTAGCTAGTTTCTGGTAGCCAATCTACTAGCTACGATATGCTGCTCTACTCTTCAGCGTGATCTCCACGCTTCACGGCTCTCCACACAGTTTATCAGCAACAGATAGCAGCAACAGACTCCTACGCAGCGATTTCCTTGCAGCGATTTCCAGACTCAGATTGCCAGCAATCTCCAGGCTCAATGGCTTTGATACCAAGTTAAAGAACAGAGCATGCAAAAAACAGAGCACTAGAAAAGAAGGGAAAACCACTGCATTACGGAGAGTATACTCGATCCATTTTTATTGAGTGAAAAACGGTTACAACAACTCCTTACAAATAGGATCTAATTAAATAAACTATAGTTTAACTAGCAGAGCCATTAATTCTCCATTATTTCAAGTGAGATATCTTGGTATTTTGACCTGATATATTTCTGAACTTGAAATACATATCATTTACATCAGAATACAAAATACTGGAGCAAGATAATCTCCCTTAAAGAGATGAATAGCTCACCAAGTGCGCCTCACTCCATAGAGTTGAAAGATGGTGAGAAAACTTGAGATGAATGGAAGAACAAGATGATATTGAGATATCCATGAGATTCCTGTAGCTTTCACCTGTAACTTATGACTCCATTTAATCTCCTTGAAATACCTGAGTGGCCTCTCCAAATCACCAATTAGGATGAGAATCTCTCACCCTCGAAATTGGTTAAGGCAAGGAACTAGTCATCCACTAGCTCTCTCTTCACAAACCAAAATTCATCAAATGATAAAAAATATTCTTCTCATGGATTATCCCTCTATTTTATAAAAATTATTGGTCTTCTAAGGTTCCATATCCATTCATAAACCAAATCCAAGTCTAATTGGTGTGTTTGTTGTTGCTATGCCATATGGCCTCTCTCTTCATCTTCCCTCTTCTCCCAAATTTGAGTAGGAGCCTCTTGGCCTTCTCCAACTCCCAAATTCAACCACCAAGATGCTCTATTCAGGCCTAAAATTTCAGTATGTCAGTATGTCAGCCTTCAGATCTGAATTGTCTCATAACTGTCATAGAATCTCCATCATTGGTGTCATAGATGGCATAAATGTAAGGGGAATCTAGCCAAGTATCCATGAAACTCCCATTTGGATCTTCCTCTCCAATGTAAGTTACAATTCATCCCAAATTCATCCTATGAAGTATATTGGAAATTATATTAACCTCATAATCCATCCCAAAACATTAGGATTCCCATAGATTCGAAATTACAAGAGGAGGATGCCATTTAACATAGGAATTCTAGCTTGTGTGGGCCCCATAGTCTCCATGTGTCTCCATGCTTCATTTCCACTTTGATTTTATATTGTATTTATTTAATAAGCTACATTATTAAATATTTATCCTCTTCTAATGTCTAAACATCATTTATTATCCCCCTTATTCCAAATCTCCAAGCTTCCACCCCCAACCTAGGAAACTAGTGATTTTTCTCCTTGGCAATTATTTCTCTTTAAGCATCCATTTGACAACTTTCATGAATATGGAAAATGTGATTTTTCCATTGTGACCCAATGAAAAATTTGGGACATTAAAAATCCTCCCTTCCCAATATTTCTTGTCCTCAAGCAATTTCAAACATGGTTGTTGAAGAACCTGCGTTCTGTATGATTCTTTGAAGTTGCCACTGAGCTGCCCACTTTGAGTCTTTGAGATTCCATGAAGATTTTAGACAGGAACCACCATGGTTTCTGTTTCACTACTCTAATTAACATAGCCTTATTAAGTGGGGAATCCATCTCCCATACTACTTATTTCCAAAATAATTTGGAATCAATGGGGCTAAAGACTATCCTGGGGTCCCATTGCTTACATTGCACCCCAACAATTAAGAGTGCTCTCGAACTCATACCATTAGGAAAGAGAATTCTTGGATCCTGTTTTCTTGTATGAATTATTCCAAACATCATGAGTACATAATATATATCATCAAATTCCATAACAAAATAATAAAAATATACATCAAGGAGGTTCCTCATCAAAAAATAATGAAAGTGCTTATACCTCCAAGTGAGTAGACTACCATTTTCCAAGTGCATACATGCTTCAAGTGACCAGTGAAATCTGCTCCAATCACATAGGTGAGGATCCCATGTCCTATAATGCTGCTCCCAAATAATGTAACATGTATCAAAATAATAATAAGCCATGTGTTCTTTCATCCAAGAAGTGAATGAAGAACCTCCACCAAAATCTGAACCAAATAAGGAGCAAGTAAAACATGAAGACTTCAAGTGGCTCAAAGAAGTCTCATCAATACATCCATGAATATATATATCATCATGAAATAACATAGGATGTTTCTACCAATAATAATGTTCCTCAATCATATCCCTCTTCACCCAAGTGGCGGATGAAGTTCCTCCAACATAAAATGAACCAGGTGTTGAGCAAGAAAAAGCATGAGTATTCAAGTGACTCAAATGCATATCATAGGTGCATCCATATAGATGTGCATCATCATAAAGTAACAAAGGATTCTGCTGCAAATGTGAATAATAGTTTTCTCCAACCATGTCATCATAAAACGTAAATATAGGAGTTTCATACTCCTCATGTGGCACCATCAAAAATAACCCTTTCACCCATACTTCATTGAGACTAATGCTGCAAAACATGGAATTGGAGGATGTAGGAGAATGAACTAACTCACCAAAATGATCAAAAAGTGCAGAAGTTTCATCATGGTAAGGATCCATATCGATAGTATCATTCACCTCCTTCAAAAGGGTGAAACCTTTGTCATAGATTGGTTCCAATGTAGAGGAATCATGCTCTTCTTTAAAAATTGCATAACCTTTATCAAGAGACAATTCAAGTTCCTCTTATACCACATCAAGTGTTTGGATCTCTTCAAGTTCATATTCAAACACATCAAGTACATTCAAATTTCCAAATTTCTCATGATCCACCATGTCATGGGAATACTCCAAACAATCTACCATTTGACAATCTCAGACATAGGAGGAAAAACAAGTGTTTTGCAACTTTTCAAGAAGTTGCACATTTTGAATTGTGAGCTTATGAATAACTTCATTATTCTTCAAGCAGGATTCATGTAAACATTCACTAAGCTCAATGAAATTTTTTCTATCAAAAAGAAAAGACATGAAATTACCTTTGATGTTGCACATTGCTCTTTGAATCTCCTCCATGTCTTCAAGGAAAAGTGGCTCCTCCAAGGAAAAGCCTCTTGGATATTATTTTCATTCATCTTTAAGTACCCTTCAAGAAAATGAGACTCTTGAAAATGAACCTCCTCATCTTCTTCCTTCTTGCTTGGACCAACTTCATGAAGCTCAAGTGGCAATGGGGAAGTTGATCTTGTTTCTTCTTCAACTGCTACAAGTTATTCATTTTCATGTTTAATGGAATTTTGGATTTCAGAAACAATTTCATAAGTGATCTCTTTGTCACCAACATATAGGTGTGAGAACCCATCAGTATGTACTCCTTCATAGTTCAAACATCCATAATTAGATTCTCTTTGTTTCATTTCCAAGGTAGCATGTGTCTCAAAGTTATCTTCAGTATTTTCAATAAAAAAATCTTCATACTCATGTGATGTCTCTTCATATTTTTCAGAGTCACTTGGGAGTGACATTCGATCCTCTTGATGTAATGCTTTTTCTTCTTCATCACCCACAAAAATTTGTAGCTCCTTGATCTCCTCCTTACTTGTGCATTGATGATTATTCCTTAATGAGTTCTTAGTTGAATTATTTTTCATAAATTCCTTCAACCAATCATTAAGGTCTTTAAAATAAATGGTCTTATGTGTCTCTTCATGATGGAAACTTCTACTACCCATAAATTGGCTAGCCATCAATTGGAATGCTTGCTTAAGCTTCCTGGTCATATCATCACCACATGACTTAATGACTTTATTCAATTCATATATAACATCCATAAATTAAATAGGTGCCAAGACCATGATATGATACCACTGTAATGTCCCATTTTAGGAAATTTTATCAAAATTACCAATTCTTCAATTCTTTCACAATGTACTCAAATTCATCTTCTTACAACTCTAGTTATATGGATTCAATTGATCCAAAATTCCTCCAATTATTTTCAAACTTGGTGAGGAAGGTCCTGAGGGGTGATGGTACATATTATTACATATATCAGATATAAAATCAACTGATATATCTAACCATGGTATGCAATTCGCAAGGGAATAAGTTTTGGGACAAGACTAGTCAATTTGGGAGGTGGAAATCCCCCATGGGTCTTGGAACAAATCTCTTCACAACACTGTACAAACTTCACTAATGGTGGGTATGATACTTGGATCTGTTATAAGACATTAATTAAAGTATATTTGAAGCATAATATATAGTTTTTGGTTCGAATAGGTATCCAAGGGATCTCCATGAATTTATTACTAATTTTGAGGTTCCAACCCCCAATAATAGATGACTCCAAATAGCTCCAAATGCTCTCGAATTGTACCAGAATGTGTATGAGTGATACAATAACTTAATTATAATTTTAAGGGGTGTATTATGGCCTTAAAATTACTTCTTAAATTCTATATCAAATTATGAATAAGATAGATGCTTTAACTAGCAATTTTGGGGCTCAAATCCCCCCCGAGTAATTGCTGGAATGGCTTCGTAAATGTGTAGAAAATCACTCAAATTATAAAATTGAAGCAGGTTATGTCTATAATAAATTATCAAAGACTAATATACAGAACCAATCTAACTCCCATGGCTTTTATCACTTCTTTCAATCAGATATAAAAAAACTAGTTTGGACCCTTGGGGAAATGAGATGCATTTTGCTCCAATTGCTATGAAATTCGACCCAATGGAAAAAAATTATTAGTTACTGAAAATGGAACCCATATTAAACATTAATTACATTTAATTCACTCATAAATCATCAATGGTGCACACATATATTTGATTCCATCAAAATTGCAAGAGTTTACAACAAGGTATTGGGGAAATGGCACTATTTCTTCAATATTGGACAATAATACATGAGATATATTTTCCTTTCGACCTGAGATATTTATGAAATTTAAATACATATAATTTACATCAGAATACAAAATACTGGAGAAAGAGAAGCTCCCTCAAAGAGATGAATAACTCACCAAGTGCGGCTCACTCCATAGAGCTGAAAGACGGTGAGAAAACTTGAGATGAATGGAAGAACAAGATGATATTGAAATTTCCATGAGCTTCCTGTATATTGCACCTGTAACTCATGAATCCATTGAATCTCCTTGAAATACCTGAGTGGCCTCTCCAAATCACCAATTAGGATGGGAATCTTTCACCCTCGAAATTGGTTAAGGCAAGAAACTAGTCATCCACTAGCTCTCTCTTCACAAACCCAAATTCATCAAATGGTCAAAAAGATTCTTATCATGGTTGATCCATATATTTTATAAAAATTATTGGTATTCTAAGGTTCCAAATCCATCCATAAACCAAATCCAAGTCGAATTGGTGTGGTTGCTCATGCTATGCCATTTGGCCTCTCTCTTCACCTTCCCTCTTCTCCCAAATTTGAGTAGGATCCTCTTGGCATTCTCCAACTCCAAAATTCAACCTCTAAGATGCTCTTCAGGCCTGAAATTTCAGTATTTCAGCCTTCATATATGACTTGTGTCATAACTGTCATATAATATCCATCATTGTCATAGATGTCATAAATGTAAGGGGAATCTAGCCAAGTGTCCATGAAACTCCCATTTGGATCTTCCTCTCCCATGTAAGTTACAATTCATTCCAAATTAGACCTATGAAGTATATGGAAAAGTATATTAACCTCATAATCCATCCCAAAACATTAGGCTTCCCATAGATTTGAAATTACAACAGGAGGATGCCATTTAATGTAGGAATTCTAGCTTGTGTGGGCCCCATAGTCTCCACGTGTCTCCATGCTCCATTGCCACTTTAATTTATATTGTATTTATTTAATAAGATAAATTATTAAATATTTATCCTCTTCTAATTTATAAACATAATTTATTATCCCCCTTATTCCAAATCTCTAAGCTTCAACCCCCAACCTAGGAAACTAGTGATTTTCCTCCTTGGCAATTATTTGACTTTAAGCATCCATTTGACAACTTTCATGAATATGGAAAATGTGATTTGGCCATTGTGACCCAATGAAAATTTTTGGACATTACAACCCCCATCTAATAGTTTCAGGTAAATATTTTGATTTCTCCTCTTACAGTCCTGACCTCACTGAATATGATATGTATAATGTGATGGCCTCTCCTTATCACTATCAAGGTAAAACTGTTCTCCCATTGTGATCAATCTCTCCATAGTTTTTCCTTCCATCCCACCCTAACCTTTTTTTGGAATTAGTTGCTTTACTTACCACATACTTTCTGATATATTCAAATGTAGGGGATTGGGTTTATAAATTTAATTATGAATCTGGTGGTTGTTTCATTAATAACTTCAAATGGTAAGCAATTGGATGGATATTGATAGTCAAATAGTCAAATAAACAATCTCTAAATTCATTGATATATATAATGTTTTGGTAATTAACAATTCTCCCGCAAGTTATTGTGTCTAACCCCTTGCAAATTAAACAATCCAAGCTTGTCAAAAAATTCCCATATTGAATTGATAATTTACCACTATAATACCAAGTTCTTGAGTGTGTATGTATAACTAGGACTATTCAATTAAGGAGAGTCTGACACCAAAAAATTTGAAACTTCTTTAGTATTTAAATAAAAAATAAATGACAAAACCACCACACGATTCCATGAGTTAACATTAAATGGATCATTCATAACATGATTGGTGAAAATACATGGCTACTACGAAGTACAAAGTGGTCATTATGGATTTTAACCACTAGGTTGAAAATCCCCCATAGATCACCTCTGATTGTGTTGTGCATGTATTGGGATAAAAATGTCTTATCCTACATGTCCACTCCTTTGATTGGTGGCCAGCTAGATTTTGGATCTGACACTACCCACCCGATTCATGATATGAAAAACTCTTCTCAAACCTCGATCCAAGTTTATATATACTATTATAACAAATAAAACATTAAAACAAAAATAATATAATAAAACAAGTATTATATTGATATAAAACAAATACAATATAAAAAAATGAACATAATATAATAATAATCAATATAAAACAAATATATGGAAATGAATAAATATAATATGATAAAATTATAAAACAAATATGAAAATGTAATGTAGCTCGAACCCACTTTGTTGATTCGCCTCTATTTGATGACATTCATGGCTAATTTTCCTAAACTCATGAAGATGTCATCCTCCAATTCCACAGATGACTGCTCAAGTAGCCCGTTGGCACCAAACAACCAGTCCAAGTAGACCATTGGTGCCAAATATTTTGCGTTGGATGGAGGAGAGGAGGTTTTGGTGGGTTCTAAGGGGCAAATAGTTGTGAATTGGCTATGGAGGAATTTTTGGGAATTTAATAGGCCACCATTGATACCTGTTGAGGAAATTGTGATGCCTATTCACAATTGTTGAGGGTTTATAATTTTGAGGTTTTGATGGGTTCTAAGGGGAAAGTAGTCATGAATTGGGTATGGAGGCATTGTTGGGAATATATTATCCCACCATCGATACCTGTTGAGGAAATTGTGATGCCTATTCAAAATTGTTGAGGGTTTAGAAATTAGGTATTTAATTGCCAATGCTGCCACAGATAAAAGAGAATTGGAGATAACTTGTAGGCTTTAGAGGTGGGCCATGAATTCTGTAGCTCTAGAGCCATAATATCCTTCTTCCCTTACAAAACCGCAGGTAAGTTTCTTGGTTTTCTGTGAAATTTTAGCTTTTGCATGTTAATATTGGTTATAGTCCTAAAGTTTTAATCGTGAATGTTCAAAGCTGTCCAACATCTTGCATCTGGATTTTTATTGTGAATGTCCAAACCTACACATCTTCATTATGAACTTTAACTAAATTTTTACAACCTTCCATCCTCCTCGATCCCATTAGTTGGCCTAGATTCTACTTGGTTGTTTCCTTCATAAGATACCGATGTACATACTCTTACACTTACAATCCAAAAAGGTTAATGTATACAAAATACTTTGTGCTAGACCCTCATTTAGTGAATGTAAGGATCATCTTTATCACAATTCTTGCTTGCTAAGTGTTTCAGGAAAATTTGAGTCCATCCAATAGAGAAAATGATGGTTTATTCCATTCCAACACCAATCTCCATTGTATTTTCTCTCTATTTCAATTCGCGTAGTTCTATTTTAGGTTAATAGAATTTGTAATGTAGATACATTAGGTGACACTAAATTTCCCACTGTAATTTGGATCAATTTGGAGAATTATATGTTACTAGGGACATCGATTACTTATTTGAGAGTCTAACCACGCAGGGTGAATATATTGCATGGATAAGTGATGGTGAATCCCTTCCTTTGACCGGTCAATAACAAATTCAACTGCACTATGTGTAAGACAATCAAACATTTGGCTATAGTGAATCCTTGTTAGTTGAGTGGATTTCAAGGTAAATTTATTGTGATGAAGTGAAGCATTTCACTCTTCCTTTTCTTTAGACCTCATTTAAGTTTGTTCTTCTTAACTGATACCTTGAACATGTGTGACGAGTGAGCATTTAATTACGAGTAGCATTAGAAATGGCCATATTGTTGTAACGAATGAGAATTTCATTGAGAGTAATATTATGAGGACAAGGGATGGTCCATTAATTGAGAGTTTGAGCCTAAAACTTGTATAACAATCCATTCCAAGTTTAACCTATTGAGAGTTTATTGTTGCTACTTGTGACACATTATTATCAACATTTACAAGAATTGAAGGAGACTGGAAATTCATTCCTTAGGAATCTATGTTGATGAAATGACATGCTATAAGCTTATCATTTACATATCATACACTCTAAAGGGAAATGTTTTGTCTTCCTCGAGAGAATGGTAGGCATTGTAATTATCATCATCAAATCATGGTAGTTACTATCAAATTTTTTAGATCGATTTAATTGGATAGCAATGGCAATGTTCTTTTAAAATTCTAGTAGTCTTATAAAATATCAACAATATAAAATTGTACCATTTGTCACTCATCACTCATCCTCCTCTCATGATCTCTACCTCCCTAGATCTGGTTGCTTCATCTCTTCTTCAATTTTTTGCCTTAAAACAACTAGTTGCTTGGGCTCATCTTTAGTATTCTACTGTTTGGCAGCATACTACTTGGCTTCTTCTTCAACAATTTTCCTTTGAGCAGCGTGTTGTAGGATCTTCTTGGAAGTTTTTGTCATAGTTGCCTCAACAAATTTCTTGGTTGTAGCCATGTCATGTTCAATTCTTTGCTTTGTCTTGGTCAAGACACATCTAATGAGTATGGTATTCATATTCCTTTGTAGAATGTGTTGGGAATCCTTGGGGTTTTGTGCAATAATTTAAGGAAAAACTTATATCGCTGGGTTGAATTACACCTCTAGTGAGTAATTTAAACCTAATCAAATAGAAAATAGTTGGAAGAATGTTATTCCTGCACATGCAATAAAATTATAAATTGACAAAAAGAAGAAAACAATGTGGTTTATACCTTCCTTTATATACTCAAATATATATTATGATAAGACTTTGTCTCTTAGGAGACAAGTCAATAATGAAACAATGGACATACCTGAGAGATAGATAGATAGGTAGTTGTAGGGTAGAGTTAGACAAATATAGACCTCAAGGTATTAATTAAAACAATCTAGAAACGAGGATGAAATTTCTATCCCATTGTTGCAATACATGACAGTCTTTTAGGACAATCATACATCAAGTAAATAGAAGCTCCTTTCAAATGTGCAAAGGCATCCTTAACCCATACTCTAGCACATCCCTCAATTTGTGGCATGCTTACATATATAGTAGCATACTCAAGGAGGATGAGAAGGAGCACATAACAATAAAGGTAAGTCATTAGGAAAAAAGGGTCAAGGTACCACACTAGGAGAGAGAGGCGCTAGCATAAGGACCAACACGGTTCAATACAATATCATAGGTAAACAAGAGTGGTCATAACAAAGTGGGAATACAACCATTTCACCCACAATACAAAGATGTACCATCAAGGCAGGTAAATAACCCTTTTAGCCACAAGACCAAGGTGTACAATCAAGGTGGGGAAACAACTCAGTTACCCGCAAGACCAAGGGTCAAACTTGTATCTGAGTATATAAATAAGGTCTAAACTACATTGTTTTCTCCTTTACGGATGCTAGTTTAAACTGTTCATTAATTTATTACTATTGTTGTTATTTATTGTCCTTGGATGCTTCAACTTTAACACAGGGACCTTTGGGAGTGTTAGGTTGAAATACATGAAAATTATGTTTTAATTTTATCTTGCATTGTCACAACTGTACTATTTTTGTTTCTGGTATTGATTTAGAAATTTATGCACCGAAGTACAAAATTTTTAATTTTTCTACTCCAAACCCTAACCTAACACAAATTTCAACAATTCACAGCTTGGAAAGGACCCAAATAGTGCATCTGAAAATACTATTATCTAGTTTGGACCTTCCTTATATGGTGATAATAAAACTTACAGTTATTGTATGGAACACCTATGGACTGTATACCTTGAGAGAGAAGATAAAAGTTTGACCCTTGGTCTTGTGGGTAAAAGGATTGTTTCCCCACCTTGCTTGTACACCTTGGTCTTGTGGGTAAAAGGGTTATTTCTCCACCTTGATGGTACACCTTAGTCTTGTGGGTAATTTGGTTATTTCCCCACCTTGATGGTACACCTTGGTCTTGTGGGTGAAAGGGTTGTCTTCCCACTTTGTTATGACCACTCTTGTTGACCTTTGAACTTGTGTTGAACCTTGTGGGTCCTTATGCTAACGCCTCCCTCTCCTAGTGTGGTACCTTGACCCTTTTGTCGTGATGACTTACCTTTATTGTTATAACATATTGACCTTGTAGGTACTATAGCTGGAAAAAATATATAGCCATGTCCAGATGCACCTCCCTTCCGTCTATAGGATGAAAGGGTAGAGTCTGTGGGTAAAAAAGAGCTAGAACAAACTGTTAGAAGAAAAAATAAGTAAACATCTACAAACTAAAAAAATAAAAAAACAAGAATGAGACAATATACCTTCCAATTTGGTTTAAAAGGGGGCCACCATGTCCAAACTCAGAACAATGCCTCTCCACCACCTCTCCACAGGCTAGGATAGTGTGGAGGTTGCCTCAACACACAAGGAAATGAGAAAATGGAGGAAATGGAGTTGTGGGGATGAATAACTTGAGAGTGAAGGTCTCTCAAGGTACTCATGCAGGTATAATAATGATAGGAAGGAAGAGTCATGTGTCTGATGGGGACCTCCACCCCTCTATTTGTAGTTTTTCTCAAATTTTAGGGTTTTAGCCCCTGGTTAGGGTTTTGGGCCCTACCTAGGGTTTTAAGCCCTTTTCACTTGTTTCTTAGCACCTTTTGGGGTTTTTAAGACCTTTTATGGTTTTTAGCCCCTTTGTGAGCCTTTTATCTCCCTTGTGAGCCTTTTAGCTCCCTTGTGAGCCTTTTAGCTCCTTTGTGAGCTATTTTGGCTCTTTTTTGGGTTTTTTTAACCCTTTGAGGGTATTTTTGGATCTTTTGAGAGAAATACATATGTTAAATGGGTGTGGAGGTAGAATGGGTTAGGAAATGAATGTCTTTGTGTTGTGTAGTCTATATGAGCATTTTTTTGCGTTAACAGATTGTCCCCTGATGTGTGAGGGCAGGAGCTCATCGTATGGCCAATGTACATCATTGGATATTGGGGATCATGGAGAGACCTGTGAAGAAGTGGTGCTTCCTTGTTCGAGACATGGTGGCTTTTGGTATTGTATTAATGTTGGTTCCCATCAATGGGTGAGATACAAAGAATATGTGACATGCATATGGACAAGGTGGTCATACGCATTCTCATAACAATGTCAAAAGAATCAATCAAGGCTCCCAAACACAAGATCCAATCATGTACAAATATTGTTACATACTGGTTTCCTCAATGAGAGGTTCAATACAATAGTGATCATAATAACTGAGACATCAGACCCATGGAATTCTCATGGAATGCAATATCTTCACAATTGATGACCTGTTGGATCTTGGAGTTTTACATCACTGTAAGGACACAATGACGGAGAGTCAGAGTCTTTGTGGTATAATATGCCACATCAATCATGAATCTATATAGAAGCACGTCTCTGGGGATTCTGAACACTGTCTCCAATGCAACCCAGAAATCACCAGGGACATGAACCTTTCTGGGTCCCTTAATAGACTCACCAATATGCTATAGGTAGGTGATAGCTGGGTTCTTCGACCAAATACTACACAGAACAATACCCTATATGAATCTCAACGGTCCGATGATGTAGTTGAAGTCGAGCTCGTGAGACACAACCATCCTGAGAGGCACTAAGGACTCCTCTCAAGTGGTCCAAGGAACTCATCAATGGGGTTAATAAAACTAGGATACATGGAACTTTAGGTCTATCCTCTGGAATAGATGTGTTTTCATCGACAGAGGGAGACCTGCAACTGACCAAGGCAATGATGTTATCTTGACCAGAAGCATGAGGGAAATAACCAATTTGAGGCAATCCGGGGACTGACACACTGAATGGGGGAACAGGGGTAGGGGGGAGTGTGGAGGAATCAAACTTCCTTTGTTCAGAGTATGAAGGTAGGGATGACCTAGCATCAAATGAAACTAACTCATGGGAGAGGTATCATAGCTGTAATACCAAGAATTTAACTGCAGATGATAAATAATTTGGGGGGAAGTAGATTATATTTTTGATATCCAGGGGATCCAAGGAAGACTCATCGTAGAATATTCTAAACAAAGGTTACCCAATGTGGGAATGCTGTCGAACTGTAACATATGGGGTGGTCCCTAAAGACACCGTTATGGTACGATCTTGTGTATTTTTAATGAGCCCGAGAAAGTAAATGCTTGGTGATGCTTTCATTTTCAGAGAGTCTGAAAGCATGAAGAAGACTCTAGTGGGGTCTCTTTTTCATTGATAGTCTCCTTTGTTTGAAAAAGGATAAAGTGTACATAGGAGAGCTCACCCATCCTTTTTAGGGAATGTGAGACTTCTTTACCATTGGTAGTCCAATCGGGCCATAAAAGGTTAAACCTGCACTAACTAGACGACCATTCAAATAGTTTTACGAGCTTGAATGAAACCAAGTTTTCTCGGTGATCTTTTCTTGACGAGAAGGATGGAAAAGAGCCTAAAGACAACCCATGATGATATTTTTCATAGAGTTTGGTCCCAATGCCTGAGAAAGCATAAAATGATGCAAAGGGAAACGTTCCTTGCTGGAGTGTGTCGAGGTGGTCCTTTTAATATGGTAGTCTATATAATCCACAAAAAGGAGATAAATGAGACTATGTAGGCGTCCTTTCCAATACTTTGGCAAGAAGGAAAGGAACCAAATGTGCTCGATGATCTTTTTGTTCATTTACGAGTCAGAAAAGAGCTTAATAGAAACTCCAATGTGGTCAACCAGGCCAGGGGGCACTAATGGTACCCCGTGGTGGGACGGTGAAAGGTGGTCAAAGGTGATCAACTGTGCAACATGGATGGAGTGGATGGCTCTTGAACATACCAATACATGCACGGGAAAAGGTCTGAAAAATCAAGTGTAAACATCCCGTACCAACTTGGGTTGGACATATTAGACTACACACTGAGTACTCAAATGAGAGGGGGACAAGTACAAGCACAGAGACAATTATATTCCAAATGCACACAAATCGATGCAAATTCTGGTAAATGGTCCAAAAAATCAAGTATTAAACATGAGACAATGGTCTCATAAAAAGATAGAGGGCAAGAAAGTAAAACCAACAGTGCAAACGACGTCTCAAACAAACTCCAAATGGCATTGTAGTGCTCGAAATAAAAAATAGACCTAATGAGGCCTATAAATAGTGGGGACCACATGACAAGTGTCATTGTTACTGTTCAGTGCTAAGCTGGAGAGGAGGGCCTTAAAAATTCTTTTGTTGATTTCTTTCGTTTCGACTGGTGATTTTCTGAACCGCTACTTGCAAATAAGAGTACATGCAAAACTCATATTTTTCAGTGGTTTGGTTTGTTGTTTTGCTCACCCAGGGGCTTAGGATGCCCTGTTAGGGATTCTTCACACTGCATCACTCATTTCGAGGCCAAACCAGTGACTGGGTCACTCTTTCTGGCCGTACAAGAGTGACTGGGTCCCTCCTGTTGGGAAAAAAGGGGTCGACTTGAGCTCACTTCTGTTTGGCTTGAAAGAGCAACTCAGTTGCTCCTGTTTGGCCCAAAGGGGCGAATTAATCGCTGGTTTTTGGTCAACAAGGAGTGACCTAGCCTAGAGGTGAGTTTTTGCTAATAACTGTGGCTAACAGAGGTTTGGTGCTTATGCAGGATGGATCCACCTTCATGGTGGGAGTGGGATTGCAAAGAGCTACAGAGAGATGCTCTCCAAGATGCAGGAACACAAGATGTGCTTTCCCGTTGTGGGATTCTCAAGTTCATGCAGGTACCTTTGATGAAGAGCCTGCGACTGTTACTTGAGACTTTGGTGAGTTTCTAGGATGGTCAGGGGGAGGTCTTCATCATACAGGGGAAACTTCTTAAGATTACACTATGCGATGTGTACTTCCTTACTGGGCTCCCGATGTTGGGAGTGATTGTGATCTGGTGCCAAAGCTCTTGCACGAGGAGATGTTTGAGGAGCTCTGCAAGAGGCACTGTTATTCCTCTGTGCATGTACGGGGCTCATATATCCTGATGTGTGACATTGAGATTCTTTCCGCTCGAGCAGTTGCTGCGATGGTGCTACAGATCTTGGATTCATTTGGGAACCACAAGGTATCTAGGGGGCAGCTCCAGATGGTGGAGAGTGCTATGGGGGGCACATATTTTGTATGGGCCCATAAGTACTTGTTCACAGTCCGAAGTGCCCTAAACCACACCAAGGAGGTTGTTGGGGACTTCTACTTTGCTTCATTCCTGTGGTCGTTCTTCTTTGAGAGAGTGCCAACCCTTTGTCCGCACATTATAGTGTGGGATGGTGGGCCTTGAGAGCCTCGAATGCGCAGGTGGTGTGAGATAATGGTGTGTGAGGGAGGCGACATAGTGGGCTGCTTATTCACACAGGAGCTACTAGATCAGTGGAGACAACTCCCAGTAGTCATTGAGGACTACCCATATCCAGAGATGGACTACCAGGGGGACCTGGAGATGCCCTAGCCTCTAGGCCAGGCTTGGGGACCAGATGGTATGTATCCATGATGCTTCGTGTGTTTACATTCATGCATACAGTAATTTTGGATTATTGGTAGCTAGTTGATATACAGGGACTGATGATATCCATGTGTGCATGTGCAGATATTGGGCCTCGCCCACCAATAGGTTACCAACGACAGATGGATGTAGTGGCGGGGTTGGAGCAACCCGCACACAACAAGGAGCAAAAGACTATAAATGATATTCAACAAAACATGGGGTTCCTACTGGAGGGTGTGACAGATGGCGATTGGTAGCATCTAGATGAAGATCTTATTCCCGCCTGCTATCGGGCTCCCCATGAGTGGATTCCTATACGGAAGAGGATTGTCGTTGCTGCTGAGTATGTGCTAGCAGCGGCACATGGAGATATTCCCATGGATGATGGTGATGCCTTCGAGGAGGAGGAGGAAGTTGAGGATGACTATGGGGAGGGGACAAAGCCAAACGATCAGGATGATGAGTCCGGATCTGATTAGCAGCTAATGGAGCTTCCCGTAGTGCATTGGTGCACTTAGGATTTTTGTATCGCTATGTATGGTCTGTTGATAAAGATTGTGTACCTTCTCATTTTTTACTGGACATATCATGGCATGTGATATTTATGGATATATTTTTTTATGCACGTAGATGCACTTTTTGGTTTTTATATATGTGAGTCTTTTTATGATGAAAAAAATGCCTAGATGATGTATGTTACATATGTATGCATGATTATATTTTAATGCATGATGTAGTTTTTTATATGCTTCCTATATGTGGTGATGAATATACCATTCTAGAATATCATTAGCCTTTTGATTTTCCACACTATTTAGGTTTCTGGGAAGATGTGTGAATGTAATGGATTCAAATGCTCTAACTATCTGCTTAGTGCACATGCATTTTATAAAATGGCAAGGATCACATACCCGGTAGCGGTTATTCAACTGAGGGAAAAGTAGTCGGGAGTCTAAGAAAACATCGAGGTGACAAATACCCAACTGGAGGGAGGCGACCAAGAGACCAGTGACACCATCGTACTCAACTTGGTTGTTGGTTGCAATGCCCACACACATTCCGTCGAGGCAAGATTTGGAGACCATCTACTTGCTCTATCAACAAATCCAGTGTAGCAACATGAGGTAGAATCCATCTGGAGCAATCAAGGAAGCAAAGTATAAGACTCACTTCAAAAACTATGTAAAACAAAAAGAGAAAAATATGCTACAAGTGACTCATTATGGTGATGTTATGTGTAAACTATCTTGAGGTAGAGCCCATTGAAAGGGTTCTCCAAGAGTTGTCCATTAGAGTTAGCAAGAATGTATGCCCCCTTTCCAAGGCAGTGGTGAACGACATATGGGTCATACCACATTGACTTGAACTTGCCTTTACCCAACTTATCATTGGCTTGGTTGTAAATGAGGACCATATCGCCTTCACTGAAGGTGCGAGGGTGGACATGGGAGTCATAATGGGACTTCGGCTGGATTTTGGCTTCTTCGATGGATTGGAGAGTAGCTTGACGGTCCTAATCAGTTTGTTCTAGTTGGAGGAGGCGTTCTTCCAAAGGTGAAGTGTTGGGAAGGAGTTCCACGACGAGGCATAGTGATGGGATTTGGCACTCTATGGGGAGTACTGATTCAATGCCATGGACTAAGTGAATGGGGGTGAATCTAGTGACAGTCTTCGTGGAAATGTGGTATGCCCATAAGGTGGAAAATAGAATGTGGTGCCAATTGGTTTTGTGGTTTCCCACCATCCACTAAAGCATTGTCTTGATGATTTTATTGACCATTTTGACTTGGCCATTTCCTGGGGGGTAGTAAGAAGATGAGAATTGGTGTTCGAAATTTGACATGGTTGAAAGTTCTACCCACACAACATCTTCAAAATGCTTACCATGGTTGAATATTATCTGTTGGGGAACGCCAAATCATGAAATGATGTGGTTAAAGAAGAAACGTGTTGTCGTTTCACCTTTGCAATCGAAAGTGGGCATGGCCTCGACCCACTTAGTGAAGTAATCAACAACCACAATAATGTATTTATGGCCACCGGTTGAGGTAGTAGTGATTTTCATGAAGTCGATTGCCCACTTGTAAAAGGGATATAGGATGAAGCTTCAACAATCAACATTCACAAAAATGGTTTACATATTTAAACATGGATTAAATTCTAGCCCAGCCATCCACCATAATAATTTACAGAAAATAATAAATATGAAACATTAAAGCTAAAAATTGCAAGAAACTCATAGTTTGACTTTGTAGTGAAAGGATCCAAATTTGGCCTCAGAAGCCAATATGAAAAGAAAAGGTAATACTTTGACTCTACAGTGAAAGGAGCCAAATTTGGCCTCAGAAGCCAATATGAAAGGAAAAGGTAATACTTTGACTCTACAGTGAAAGGAGCCAAATTTGGCCTCAGAAGCCAATATGAAAGGCAAAGTTCAATATAAAGTACACCCGATAGTCAAAAAAATTTAAAGCATGTTTTTTCAGGTGTCTGCAAGCATAATTAAGGAAACAGGTAAAGCCCAAAAAGGAGCCATCATGAGCCCGTCAAACACGCTCAGATTCCCAAGTTGAGGCATGCTTAGGAAGCCCATAATTAGAAAGAAAATATCTTAAACCCTCGCAAAGGGAAAAAGCACCAGAGGGGTCGTCGAAGAGCCATCCATCATGATCAAGGGCAAAATAGGACCTCATACATCATTCGGTAAGGAATATAACACAATAATTATAGTAAAGTAAAAAAATGGTGGATCCGGTAACACATACTATATTTACAAAGGTTTAAGGGTTAACATGTGTTGAGTTAGCCAAACTTTACTTAAATTTTCCCAACCTAAAAATTTATCTAAAAGATCGATCACGTTTTTCAATATTTAATGCCAAATTTTGCTCCCCATCAAGTGATCTCTCATTCTAATAGTTTAACATAATTTGTTCTTAAGTGTTTCCCTATCTGCCTAATGGTAATTAGAATAAGGAGCACATCACAACGTTCACAAATATTTAGGTTTTTTCAAAGATAAGTGGATAAAACCTTGTATTCAAGTCAAGCTAAGTACATTGCCAAAAGCTTCATGGCTTATAGAGGAGTTTGTACTGAGTCGTTTATCTCAGTGATAACGAGCTTCACATGCACATAAAACATAAGATCTAGTGCATATTAGGGTCAATAAAATCACAAAATCATAAAACCACAATTAAAGATCTGTGTATTGTAAAGCAAATAAGAATCTGTGAATTTCAGCATTATGAAAATAAAAATAAAATAAATGCATACATGGTAACTACCGAGGGAAATGTAAAATCTGTAAACGATGCAATTCCAATAATTTAAACTTTCCAATTCTATTCTAAATTTAGTTCGTGGGACATTAATTTCACCATTGAACTTGTGCCAGGAGTCACACCAGTATCTAAGGCACCCTAAAAGATGAGTACACCAGAAATGCTTGAGCTGAAGATGCAGCTACAAGAGTTGTTGGAAAAGAAATACATTAGGCCGAGTGTGTCTCCTTGTGGAGCACTAGTGTTGTTTGTAAAGAAGAAAGATGGTACAATCAGGTTGTGTATTGATTACAGGAAGCTGAAGAAAGTCACAGTGAAGAACAAGTATCCTTTTCCTAGAATTGATGACCTCTTTGATAAAATGAGAGGAGCAAAGGTGTTTTCCAATATTGACTTAAGGTTTGGTTACCATTAGGTAAGAATCAAGAATGAAGATATTCATAAGACAGCCTTCAGAACAAGAAATGGACATTATGAGTTTGTAGTGGTACCATTTAATCTCACAAATGCACCAGCTACATTTATGTGCATTATGAATAGTGTCTTCAGTAAGTATTTGGAAAGTTTGTTCTTGTTTTCCTTGATGACATTCTTATTTATTCTAAGAATGAGGAGGATCATGAAGAACATCTAAGATTAGTTTTGGAATTGCTAAGGGAGCATAAGCTGTATGCAAATATGAGCAAGTGTGACTTTTATAGAGATAAGATTCACTACTTGGGTCACATTATCTCTGAGGAGGGCATATTTGTAGACCCTAAAAATATTGAAGCCATTATGAATTGGCCTACTCCAATAAATGTGACAGATGTAAGATATTTTATGGGCCTTGCAGCATACTACATGAGATTCATTGAAGGATTCACCAAGGTTGCACATCCAATCACTTCTTTGTAAATGAAGGGAATAAAATTTGAAAGGACACCTAGATGTGAGGAAATTTTCCAGCAGTTGAAGCATATTCTCACAAGTGCACCCATTTTGAATATTGCAGACCCAGAAAAGGACTTTGTGGTGTGTACTAATGCATGTGGTCAAGGACTTGGAGGAGTTCTTATGCAGAACAACCATGTGGTGTGTTATGAGTCAAGGAAGCTAAAGGATTATGAGAAGAATTATGCCACTCATGATTTAGAACTTTTATCCATAGTACATGCTCTGAGAATGTGGAGGCATTACTTAATGGACAGAAAGTTTGAGTTAAGGACAGACCACTGTGGTATGAAGTATTTGTTTGATCAGCCCACTCTAAATGCTAGGAAAGCTAGATGGCTGGAGTTTTTATGTGAGTTTGATTTCGAGATCAAACACATAAAAGGAAAATAGAACACAAAGTCGTTGATGCACTCAGCAGGAAGGTGCATGAAATGAACTTGGAATCTCTTAGCATTTGCTAGTCAAATTCAAGGCAGTAGAATATGAATTGCTAATCATAGTGCTAAAGATGAATTGTATGTGCAGATCAAGGATAAAATGCAGCAGCAGTATCTTGAGAAGAGATATGAGGGATATAAATTGGAAGAAGACAGACTTCTTACCTTTAAAAATAGAATTTATATTCCAAATGTAGCATACTTGAGGAGAGTTGTTATGGATGAGATCCATCAGGCTACATATTCTGGTCATCCAGGATATCAGAAGACAATTGCTATGACCAAAAAGCAGTATTTTTGGCCAGGAATTAAGAAATACATTGCTGAGTATATTTCAAGGTGCATGAAATTTCAGCAGGTAAAGGTTGAGCATCAACACCCAGCAGGTTTGTTGTAGCCTTTGCCAGTTCCAGAATGGAAATGGTAAGTTATTTCGATGGACTTCACCATAGGGTTTCCAATGACTTGGAGACAACACAAATCTATCATGGTTGTGGTGGAAAATTTGACAAAGGAAACACATTTTATACTTGTTAAGTCCACACATAAGACTGATGACATTGCAAAAATATTCATGAAGGAGATTTTAAAGTTGCATGGATTGCCTAAGGCAATAGTTTCTAACAGGGATTCCAAGTTCACTTCCAATTCTTAAAAGGGGTTGTTTGAAAATTTGGGTACAAAGATGAATTTTAGCACTGATTACCTTCCTCAGATTGATGGCCAGACAAAGAGGGTGAATTAAGTGCTTGAATACATGCTTCACATGTATGTGATGGACAAGGAAACCAAGTGGGAGGATTATTTACACTTGGTCAAATTTGCTTACAATAATGGACATCAAGCATCCTTGGGGATGAGTCCATATGAAGCCTTGTATGGAAGACGGTGTAGGACGCCTCTAACATGGGATAATCCAGTGAACAAGATTGTGCTTGGTCCAAAATTGCTCAAGGAAATGGAGCAGGAGGTTGCAAAGATCAGGCGGAATCTGAAAGCAACCCAGGATGGATAGAAACACTATGTTGATAAGCATAGGGTGGATAGATAATTTAGTGTCGGGGATCATGTTTACCTCAGAGTGAGGGAAAATAAGAGTTATCTGAAGCTTGGAAGTTGTGCCAACCTGTCCCCCAGATACTGTGGGTCATTTGAAGTAATTGAGAGGATAGGGCTAGTTGCATATAGACTTGCATTGCCTGCTAGCACTAGAGCTCATAATGTTTTTCATGTTTCTTTACTTAAGAAATATGTACATGATCCTAACCATGTGATTCATCCAGAACCCGAGGGAGAGTTCCAAACCGAGCCATTGTGCATCCTAGACATGAAGGTCACCATGCTCCGGAACTGAGCCATTGGACAGGTAAAGGTGCAATTGGAGCACTATAGTTCGGATGAGGCTACTTGGGAACTGGAGGATGCCATGTGATTGGCACATCCATTTTTGTTCAATTTTGCGGAGCATTGAGGTAGTGCCAATGCAACATTTTTTTTCAAAGCACTTGGGACAGTGTTGTTGAGGGGGAGGGGATTGTAATACCCTAGTTTTGACCCCTTGGTATTTAATTGTACATGATGTAATTACTGTATGTAAATCATGGCAATTAGCTCAAGGACAAGGCCCTGTCATTGATTAATGTTTTGTGTATATGTGATCATGGTTGATGCCTATGGCTCATGTGCGAAGTCAAGCACATTTGTAAATGTCATGTAAGTACAATTTAATAGAATACCACAACTAGCTTGAGACTACAAAAGCTTAAAAGGGATGGGGGCATGATTCCATTAGGGATAGGGTGGGGAGTTGGTCAAACCCCCTAAGCCAATAGGGTGAGACTAGATGTCAATGGTGAAACCCATGAAACCCCAAGCTATCTTTTGTCCTCTATCCTCAATCATTAATTTCTTCTAGAAGTTGGATGAGGCAGTTAATTCCTTGGGTAGAGCAAGGCATGGAAGTCTGATGGCTTGATTGAAAAATCTTGCGGGTTTTCCGCCAGGGGAGCCCGTGTTCTTACTCCTAGAGTTAGTAAACCTGCGTGGGTATGTGTGCTTGTTCCTTCATTCTGGAGTTGCGTTGAACGTTGGATTCATTCGCATTGTTGGTAGAACCGTGTTTGGGGGCTCTGGGTGTTCACCTGTGTTGGTCAGTGTGTGGCCATGTGTAATGTTTGATGAAGGACATCCTGATAAACCCACCGGGGATGATGGCTTGGATGAGTTCCTGATAAACCCATATGTGGCTTGGCTTGACAGTCTGATAAACCCACTATGAATGATGGCTTAGCCGAGTGCCTGATAAACCCATCACCCACTGGGAATGATGGATTGGATGAGTACCTAATAAACCCATATGTGGCTTGGCTGAACAGTCTGATAAACCCACTATGAATGATGGCTTTGCTGAGTGCCTAATAAACCCATCGATGGCTTAATGATTGGTCTTTGTTTTGGAAGTTGGCTTGACTGTGAATAGTCTGATAAAATCAACGATATGCTGGCTTGGTTGAGTAATCCTAACAAACTCAACATTGTTTGGCTTGTAAGCTTGGAGCCTGATAAACCCAACTTGGTGTTTTCTTGGCTGGACAGTCTGATAAACCCAACTAAAGGTTGGCTTGACTATGTGTGTGTGTGTTTTGGCCTGGCTGTGTGTAAGCTTGTTGTTCATAGTTCCTTGTGGGAGCCATGCCTAGCTCGGGGGTGGCAGTGTGTTAAGAGAGTAATGAACACACTGGCCTATGGTTGGGTGGAACGTTGTAGTCACTTAGCTAGTTGTGGGACCGCTTAATCATCAATATAAATTCTCTATCATTCTAGTTTATGCATTGAAGCTACTTATGAATGAATATGATGAAATGCTATGTTCATGTTGAATGTTTGTTGATGATCAGGTAGTGCTTTACATGTGTATGAATGTCCCTGAAATTGGTTGTTTATGCCATGTATGTTTTATGCACTTTACTTCCGTTCATGCCTTGTGTTTTTATGAGGTATTTTCCTAAGTTCAGGGAGGCTAGAATCCTGTTAGAGAGGTCAGAATGCCTATGACTTAGTGTTTTCACCCATTGGAATCCGTCTGCAGAGGGCAGGATTCCGAAGAAAAGATAAGGCAGAAAGTATGTTTTTCGATTTCCGGTTTTCCAGGTGTGGAAGGGAGAAAGCGGAAGGCGGAATTCGAAAGTGCAGAGAAGGGCTAAGTAAGGAAGTTGAGTTTCCAATTTTCAACTTCCGAGGTGCCGAAGGCAGAAATTCCATTGAATGTTCCGTCACACATTGAGTTTCCGATTTCTGATCTCCGCGGTGTGAAAGGTGGAAGGCAGAAAGAATGTTGAATGTTTCATCACACATTGAGTTTTCGATTTCTAAGTTTCGAGGTATGGAAGGCAGAAAGAGGAAGGTGGAAAGGTACTTGAATGTTTCTTTGCGCATTGAGTTTCCGATTTTCGAGGTGTGGAAGGGAGAAAGAGGAAGGCGGAAAGCGGAATATCGTTGAAAGTTCCTTTGCACATTGTGTTTTCGATTTTCGACTTCCGAGGTTGGAAGGGCAGAAAGTGGAGTGTGGAAAGACAACTTCCATGCATAAATATTCATTTTGGTCACAGAAGGGATCTGTCAAGGGAGAAATGATTGTTACAGTAATGTACAGGGGTTATTAATCCTAAGAATGAAGTTGGAAAAATGAGTTAACGTCCATGCCCGGTGTTTGAAAAGGGAACAAGTGTTCTTGAAGAATTTTTTTTAAATCATCCACAATATTGGGTATGGCGACGTTACACGAGTTTTCCCGCAAGGGTTTTTCCAAGGTCACATTAACCAAAAAATTATGTGCCCATTTTATGTGTATGGTTGCTATTGAGTAAAAGAATTAAATAGATCTCGTGTGTTTCATGTTATAAATAATTGTTTGTGTTAATATTCATTCTCTAGGGTTGAGAATCGACATTGAGCATTTTACATTTGATTTAGATAGACTTGAAATCAAGTTGAGGTTAAGTATTTTCTGAGCATTGAAAATTTACATGGTATTAGAGCCATCTTGATTTGAGAAATTTATATGATCTAATCATCTTGATGCCCTCCAGTTTCTCTCTTAGTGCCATCTTCCCAATTGGGATCATCTCTAGGACGATTTCATACAAGAAAAGACACAGAGAGGATATATTCAGGGTAGCTCTTCTACTAATCGTGATGAGGAGGATGTAGCTCTTGCAGTAAAAGGCAAGAAGAAATCCAAGAAGTTTGATCAAAAGAAGGACATGAGCAAGGTAAAGTGTTTTTCCTACAACGAGTATGGCCACTATGCAGGACAATGTCCTCATAAAAAGAAGGGTAAGAAGGAGAAGGATGGACAAGTTGCAGCAGCCATGGAGGTGGATGAGTTTATTGCAAAGTTTAAGAAAGAGTTCTCCCCTTTTTTTGGGTCAAGTTATGACAGTAATCAACCCAAGGTTGAGTGTTATCGGACAGATTTTCCTCTGGTTGTGGTAGGAAGCTCTTGAAGTAACCACAAACCTACTTTAGGTTGGACTCTGGCGTTTCCAACTAGAGAGGGCTCTCTCAAATATTTTAAAGACTAATGATTCTTCAAATAAGGATTAACAACTAAAATAGAGGTCAATTTTGTAGGTGATAATAGGGTTTTTTCTGAAAATTTTATTGGTTGGTATATTCAAAGAAGCACCACTGGGAATGGAGTCAAAATGAAGGAGATCTTTTCAAACAACTTGGAAACCAGCATGAGGTTTATCAAAGAGGCAATGTAGGTATAATTTTTGCAGACAACTTTGGGATTTCAATGATGAAAGTGGAATAAAGAAAACCAACCCATTAACATTGAGCACCTAACATGGGTGAATTCAACATTAACTTTAGAATAAACGGGTGATAGCATTCAACTCTGATGAATTACAGCATAAATTATGAATGCCAACTCATATATTCTCACTCAAATAAATAGAAGATGAAAAGTATGAAAAGCGAACAAAAAAATAAACATACACACAAGAAATGTTACAGACTGCAAAATCTCTATAATAACTTCAATACTTCAGGCTCGAAATTCTTTATTAATCTTTCCAAAATAGATTTACATCACAAAATAGTCTCTCTTCTCTTGGGTATCAACCCTCCTTCAGTAATCTTTCTCCCATGAAAAGTGAACAAAAAAATAAACATACACATGAGAAATGTTATAGACTACATAATCTCTATAATATCTTCAATACTTCAGGCTCCAATTTCTTTATTAATCTTTGCAAAATAGATTTACATCACACAATAGTCTCTCTTCTCTTGGGTATCAACCCTCTTTCAGTATTCTTTCTCCCACTATACAGAAAAAGATTATATCATCAAGTTAAATGAAATCAAGGGTTTGAAACCTCCTCTGCCAGAAATAGAATCAGTTTTCAAAAACAAATGACACTTGTAAACTAACTGCTAAATTCTAATTTCTAAGAAATAGTTAAAAAAGACAACGACAAGAATGGAAATAGTTAAAAAAAAGACAATGACAAAAACAAAACAATTTCCTCTCTTTTATAGATATGCTTCTATTTTAAATTTCTTTGCTATTTTGAGGACAAAGAGGATAGAATCCTACTGAGTTGTCATACTTGATGTGTCACTTTAATATGATACGCCACCAGTCCATTTGGAATGCAAAACTTGATGAATACATTGAATTCAGGTAGAATCATGAACTTTCGTAGCGACCTAAATTCATTTTTCCCACTCAACACTACAAAACTTGTAAATAATCAGCTACAAAACTTTTTTAGTGACTGCCTCAATAACATTACCAGTATCAGCTTCTCCTTAAGTCCTGTTCATTGCAACTCCTTCGGCAATCCCTCTCACCACCTCACCAAGGTTCCGACATCTACAGATAAACAGTATAAGGAAGTTATGTTTTTTGATATGGTGCATGTCATCTGCAACAGTGAGCAATTCATTCTCATCAATGTAATCAATACCAATTGCTTCAATAATTTGGGCTTCAACAAAATGACCTATTCTTGCCTTGGCCATGACAGGGATGGTCACTTCCTTGATGAGCCCACGATCACTCATCCAAGCCACTCCCCCTTGAGCTCTAATATCAGCTGTCAAACCTATTTACATTGTTAAATTTTAAATAAAACCTAAACAAAAATTATATATATAAAACAAACTGTTTTTGTTTATTTGTTGTTGATCATGGAAAGATTCGATACAGATTCGGATGCTAAGCTTTATGGAGCTTTGAAGTTAACCTGAAACAACATGTGACAATCTTGGGAACATTGCCACCATGTGGCTCTTGTTAATAAACACATAAGGTCTACCATGGAGATAAAATGACTTACGTTGTGATCAACTCTATGATATTAATGAATTCTTCTTAACGACTATGCATGTTTTTATTTTATGAGTGCTTTGACATATGGTTGACTAATGTTTCGTATTTTACATATTTACTTTGATTTATTTGATGATATAATGGAATAAAGTTAGTTAAATAGTTCTTATGTTGTTGTGGAGTTGTAGGTTTCAAATTTATGTAAATAAAAGTGCAAGATATCATGCCACACTAACTAGCTCAATCTTCTTCAATGAGTTAACTAGACAAATCGAAAGAAGATTGAGAAATTTTAGGAATTATATCCCCTAATTATTCTAATGATATTAAAAAACTTGTAGAAGGATGTGGAGACCACAATAACTTGATTCTTAAATTCCAGGGTTGGATTCATATAGGGGAAATCAATACCACCAAATTCCATACAGATTTCTAGTTAACTAGGGGACAACATTCATGAACTAAGGAGCTAATTAGATGGTACAATTTTTAGTTCACTCAAGTAGAATTAGAGCTGGATCAAAGGAGGAAAACTCTATAGCCATTCATGGTATCGTGACTTTGAAGGTAACCAATTTGTTCATATTTGTTGATGTCTTAGGATAGATATGTGAAGGGGGTCCTTTGACTTCTTTGTCTCACTAGGTTCTGATGAATTCTTAAACCATGAAGGAAAATGTTTGAAATAATTTTTAATCAATAAAATTATTATGAAGGCCCTTTATCCATAAGAATTCACATGAAATTAGGTATTAAGATTCAAATGTTTGAAAGGTGAACAAGTTATCTTATTATGTTTCTACCGTGCAATTTCAGAACATAAGCTTCATTGAAAATGGTTACCTTCTCCAAACTCAAGCAAGGATTCCATACCAAAAAATATATCTCCTTGTCCGGGACATAACATATCATTTTTTCATGTAATTTTGTATGACACAGTATCTATAAATGCACTAAATGGATTGCATACATATTTTAATATGCCAGTTCTTCATTTTATTATTATTTTTTATCATAAATTTGGTAAGATTGATGGTGAGAGTAGTTGTGCAAAGTAGTTTATCATTAATATTGTCTGTTGGAAAGAAAACAGATTATAGATAGAAGCAATTTCATATTGAAAACACTGCATCTCAATGAATAATGATTTTTCATTATATATATTATTCTTTACCAGATTCTTATTTTAATATAAATTTTGTGAATTTTATTATAAAAAATAGATATATAAAATAAATTAAAATCAAATACAATATTTATAATTCTCTTCTAATGCTAAATATGTATAAAATACAGTTATTACGGAAAATAATATCTATAAATGTTATGGAGAAGTCCTATGGGAAAACCCCAATTGAAGCAACAAAACCAAGAGTAACTCGTACTTATCTCTTGAAGAGTTGTTTTTCGCCAAACAATCATTATAGTGTAAAATAATTTAAGTGGAGTCGGTGCTCCCTCCCAAGATAATGTACTAAATCAACCAGGTATCAACTAGTTCCTCCATCCAAAGTTGAGACATCATTGCTGCTACTATCTTTCACTGGAGAAAAAACCTTTTTTTTCTTCTTTCAAACAAAACACAAAGAAATACCAAAAAAAACTGTCTGTCTTCTTCGGAGAGAATAGATCTTACACGAGAGAGGAAACCTCACCCGCGGGACTCTCCCCTTCCCACGTTATTTTAATAGGTGGAAACATATTATGGTTTATCCATACAATATGGTATATATCCTTTGTTGTGGCATATTATATGGTGATAACTCCACGTTATATGTGATTTGGCTCCACGTTATGATATGGTTTGAATTTTATATGGATAAGGTTCCATCTTATGGTTTATAATATACAACTTGGTACTATATAATATAACTTGGTTTGAATTTGATATGGACTCAAAACTTCCGCCGCGAATAAGCTAAAATTTACAATAAATGAGAAGCAGTACACAACTCCTGATTAATAGCGTCCCATCCATTCGTCTCAAGCTTGAGATTGAATCGAATTAGTAGTATTCTTCAAAATTTTAAATTTGACGTTCATGAAATAAATAGCGTCCCATCCATTTGTCTCAAGCCTGAGATTGAATCGAATTAGTTAGTATTCTTCAAAATTTCAAATTTGACGTTCATGAGATAAATAAAAGTAACCAATATATTACACATCAATTCAATTTCTCAATCTTCGATCCGTAATAATGAGCACTACTTATTGACAATCTTCATTTGTGCAGCTGGTTGCTTAATGATTTCCATGTACACCCATAAATTCTTTTATTTTATTGCTTATTTGTGCAGGAAACTCAATTTCCTATCAATTTCCTGTTTTAAAATCTTTTGTCACCATATTTTTTTTATTTCAGAACTAGAAGCAATGCTTTCTACCTTGCTGAAACAATTTGCCATATTCCCTAAGTTGGATAAATCAGTCATCTTCAGATTCTCGTGTGTTGAGGCCTTATCCTTCTTGAAGTGAGCTAATTCTGCTATCATTGCAGATGCCCACGAATGTGCACAGTTGATCTCATCTACTTCATTGTAGGCACCTTGACCAGGTACTTTGCCCGTAGTCAAATTGGTTTCAGTTACAATCTCATCAGAACTTGCAGATCTCAACACTTCAAGCTGGGATTCCAGAGTTGCAGATAAATCTGCATCTTGTTTAGTAGACTCCTCCGCATCAATTTCAATCATTTGTCCTTCTACTTTGTATAAAATATTACTTGGAGACTTTTCATACATATTCGCACTGGCTAATTGGAGACCATTGTTTCTTGTGGCCAACATCTCCTTCAATAATGTTATATATTCTGCATCAATAGACTTGAGATGTTCTAGATTTTTCAGTTTGTTGTAAAGGACTATTGAACGAAGTTCTAGAAGCTGGTGCTTCTCTATGAGGGCCTTAAACCGCAATCTCAGGCATAATTATATCTTCTGAATTTGGTGCTCTCTTACGAGCAATTCTCTTAGCCTTTGGCATTCAGCTTCAAGTTTTGATACCTTGTTTTCATTTTCCAGATTTTGTGTATGGAAGATTTATGTGCCCTTTTTGCCGTACTCCCTTTCATTGGTTCGAATCTCCTGCTCTTTGCTCAACAAATAAAATTCATATTTAAATCTAGAAATCTCTTTCAGCACAACGTTCATATTAATGTATAGTGACCGGACTTCAATTTGAACCTTGGTCTTTTCGTCGGTAATTTCTGTAATTTTTGCATCTCGCTCTTGCAGAGATATCAGCATAGCAGCCTTGGCTGTTAGCAATTGATGATCGACTTCAGTTAGTCTGGATTCCAATTGTGTTCTAACTAAATCCCATTCCTTGGACTTACTGAGGATTGCATCCTCAATAGCTTTCTCTTGCTCTTCTCTGAGGATACTGATCTGTTCCATATATTTGTGCATTCGATCCTCCTTATGAGTGTTCTGTTGAAGAGATTCCTCCAATTGTTTTTTGTAACGAGAAGCTTTTGCTCATGCTTTTCCCCACCCTACAATCAGCATTATTAACAGAAATACGAGAAGAGAACACTCTCGTTTATATAACCAATAGAGAAAACCCAGAAGCAAACAATCTTAGCGCATAAAATACAAGAGACTCTGTTCCAATGAAAATACTATACATATTGGCGTATCCCAATGACAAATAATTTGTACAAAACTGTAAAATTTACTTCTGCTTAAAAAAATATCAAAACTACCTAAAACGGCTTCTTGGGCAAGGTCTGCTTGCTATTCCACTATTTTTATAGTGGCTGCTGCCTCGGATAAACTTTGACTATTCATGCGTTTGTTGCTCTCTTGATAGGGCCGTTGAGAACGATTCATGGAGCTTGACTCCTCCGTCGACACCTGCAGGGAAGTTGTCGTTGTTGTTCCCTATAAATCATTCAATCCAAAATAGAAAGGGACTAACATTCCCAAAAATACAATACAACAATACAGTACAGCGCCTCTGAACGGCCATGCGAGATTAGGATACAGCCCAAATTGAAGATGATACAATTACAAGAAAATGAAGGGCGACAAATCAACATATTATTGGGATATAAGGATTCTGGTTCAAAACCATTTGTGTACAGTTTCTCTACTTAAATACGTATTCAGTACAAACTATTTCACATTTACCATGCATCGAAATGGCTCGCCATACAATACCAACTACTCACAAGTTCCATACACGCACACAAATTACAATACATGACAGGAAAGAACGATAGAGATTCCGACTAAAATTATGCATTCAAGTACTATTGAAAAGATCAAGAACCTAATGTTGTTGTCATTTCTGATATCGGACGTGACATGATCAGGCTTGGGTGAAGTTATGGCAACATGAGTTTGGGTGGACTTCTTTCTCCAAGGCCAGCTACTTGTGCTACCGCTGCTAGTGCTCTTACCCACCTCCATTGCTGCCGGGAGCTTGCATACTCTATCCTCCTTCAACCTAATATGAATGATGCTCAATCCTTGTATTGAACTGAGACAATTAAAACAACCGTAAGAACTAGGCTTAGCTGCACGAAATTTGAAAGAGATAATCACATATTCTTCAATGCAAAACCTGTTATCATGGATGCATTCGACACTCCTTGAACCTGTATCATATTTTTATAGCTTTTGTCTTATAGCATTTTTTGTCTTATAGACATTGTTGTTAGACACTGGGGTAGCAATGCTGAGACACCAGGACATTGCCAGGTGGCTTTTGTTCATTTTCTTTATAGTTTTGCTTATAATTACATCGATAGGCATTTTTATTTGATATTTGGAGTGGACTATGACCTATGCTTTGTCATATGTAGACGAGGATGAGACAAGTGTATTGTTACAAAATTCAAAATAAACAATTATATATATATATATATATATAACTGATAGTTGATAAATAGACATCAGGAAGAATGTTAGTGATTACATGTTGATAGTCATGGATTACTCAAAGTTGAACCCATTTAACTAGAATAATATAAGGAATATCTTTTTATTCCAAACTGTTTTCCATTCCATGCTATCTCTCAACCATTTGATCCCTATGGACGTGATTCAGCCACAAACTATGTGGGTGTGCTAGTATATATTAACCTGTAAACATTTAGTTTATTTTTATTTATTTGTCATGTCGTGCTTAAAAATCATGTCCTACCTAAGGTTAATGGAATGGGTTAGGGTTTAGTTGGTCTTAAACGTAGTTAGGATTAGGAAAGGGCTAAAACATAGGGCGTTTATCCTCTTCCACTCATATAGGTGATAATTTATGGCCAAACCCCTGTTGTAGAGTAAATTAATGTACCCAATCTCCAAAATTGCATGGCAATATTAAAAAACTTAAGTATTTTATTTACTAGCACAACCACAAGTAAAGTTGCAGGTGAATGCCAATAGGCACAACAACCACTTATTTTTAGTTGTTTTGTGAAGATACTTGTCTATTAAACAAAGGCTAAAATATACAATTGAATACCAGATTGCTATAGTTAATATAAGCACACAACAAATACTAATCGATAAACAAAAAACAAAAACAAATTGTGACCCTTTTTTTAAACCACCCTTAAATCTTTTTCTTTAATCACCCTTAAATCTTAAATCTTAATCTAAGATGCATTTAAGCATAACAAAATAATATCTAAATGCCTATTGGCATAATTAATTAAAACCACCCTTAAAACTTAAATCTTAATCTAAGATGAGTTTAAGCATAACAAGATAATATCTAAATGCCTATCAACACAATTAATAAACTATATCTAAGATGCATTTAAGCATAAGAAGATAATATCTAAATGCCTATCTGCATAATTATTTAAAAACTAAGTGACATTATAACTATTTTACGAAATATTTTTTTTTTCAATTAATTTTAATAATGTTACAAATTTAATGAGAAAATATCAATTCACAAGTACCTACCAATAAAATAATATAAATCTAATTTTAAAAATGGAGGCGCCGGTGAAATGACAGAGGCGTGATAGTGGCTTCAGTTTTACGCTACCTTAGAAGACCAAGACGTCTAGTATTTTTACGAACTCTATAGCTAGGAAAGACATCTCATCTTTTTACCAACTCAATCGCCCATCAAAGAGTAAGGGCATGCCCAACTGAAGCATAACGGAAGGGCAGTGGTAATCGTTAAGACTTGACGGAATATTTTCTTTGTCAATTTATTTAATGTAAATTTTGGGCTTTAGAAGGAAGGAAGCTTAATAATTCCAGGGAATCCATAGTTAAATGAAAGTCTAGATAAATTAAATACAAATCTGTGTTCTGGGGCTTAGAAGGAAAGGCATCTTAAGCTGGAGCTTGCCAAGAATAAGTACTGTAAAATGTTATATTCTCCATGTTAAAAGTTATACAACCGATAACTGAAATAACCAAAATAAATTCCTTTTTTTTAAATAGGAAAAGGAATGAAATCACTGTAATCCATCGATTTAGCTCGTTCTTCCCACAAATCACACCTACAACCAACAATAAGCAGTTTATTGTGGTATCTGCAATAATTACCGAGATAGGATTGCAATAATTGATGCTACTCATGAACACATGCAGAGGAAAATGGATGAAAACAAACTCTGAGGACCTCAGCATCAATACTACAATACAATATCAATATCACAGATTTATTTCTCAGAACCCTTGGGTGCTCTAAGAGCCTCACCGACTGTGCTACCTAAAATCCTAGGATGCAAAAGAAATTGCCAGATAATATGCAATACAACCAACTCCTAGCTTGTGCGCAACAATTGTAGTGGAAAGATTAAACGAACCCTAACCCTGAACATATTTTATGAAAGACACATTAGAGGAACATAACCCTTGAATTGGAACAACCACAGCCGAACAAATATAATTTAAAAATAGCCTGGCATTAGAGACCTCCCACCTGTAAACTAGTGGAAATTGATGTGGACAAACAAAATGCTAAATGCTAAACGACAAAAGAAAGAGAGAAGAAGATTCAAAACCTGGACACATAAAATTGTCTCCTCGTCCAAAACCCTGCAACGCTAATAGAACCAAATATTGCATAAATAATATTAACATATGAGCATGGTAAACAAATATTGGAGCTTTGGCAGAATTTCGAAAGGCTTTCCCCTACCTTTGGTAAACTATTAATGGAGCTTTCGTAGAATTTCAAAAAGCTTTCCCTCGACCTTTTGGTATACCGGCATGACTAAAACTAACAGCGTCTCAACAGCTCCTTCCATGGCATAAACCCCCTATCCATGTTTTAGTTTTAGAGGGCGCGAATTCTCTCTAGAAAAATCCCAAATATTTGAGCACAGTAAAAAAAAATTAGTGAGTTAACACAATGAATAATATTACATTCGTAAGCTATTAACCCTAAATGGAAAATCAATTTCAGCAAAACGCTGGTTGAACACCTACGCGTAGCTTGAACCCGGACCCCTAGCTTGGATGGTCTTGCAACCCAACGTAGCTTGGTCTGGCAACCTGCTAGCATTAAAATCTGCAAACTAGTACAAATTACATGGCCTGCTTAATGCTGGTTTGTATTCAATATACATGAGTAGCGGCGCATTTAATGGGTTGCACTTATTGAAAATTTCATGGACTCTTCCCTCTTGTCAGACTGACAGACAAGATCTTGACTTGTATAGACTCTGATAGAGTCGGCTGAGAGTCAAGTACAGATCTGCGAGTAATTACATTTTTCCAATAGGATTATTATGGGGGTTTATATCTCGATCTCTAAGAGATGGAAGGTACACTAGGCGAGGTGGCTAACAACCCTTGCCCGATGCAGACAAGACCTCCGGACCTTAATAACACTAGGAGAAGAGATAATAATAGCGGGATAGCTTAAGAATATGTACTTTATCTCACTTGAGTACCCTTGATGTTGATGTAAGCCCGCGAAAGAGGCAAAGGCATAGGTGGCAGAGATGGGCCTAGTTGGATTTTTAGAGTTATAACCCGCGCTTGAAGTTCCAATGTAAGTATTTTATCCACCATATTCGCCAAAGAGCTTGTGTCCTCGCCATTAGATCCAATTCCAGTTCTTTCCGTTCAAGAATAAGCAGCATTACCACAAGCGAAGGCATTATAGGAATCTCTCCTTCGCAATTAATTAATAATCCGTTCAAGACTGCTCCATGCCCCAATTCAAATCCAGCCATTGACCTAGAAATTGAACCTATTTAAGGGGACAAAGGCACAGTCAATTCAATATTGATATGAAGAAGGTATAGTTGAAATTGACCCACTAGTAGTAGAGATCATGCTATGGGAGAGCATTGCCCCATAAGGACCAGTTGATCTGTATATGGCCCCCTTAGGTGACCCCCTTCAGATTGGGTAGTTATCATACACATGGTACCACCCTATTGCTATGGATTAAGTGTGGATAGGAAGCATGGTAATGGTCCCCTAGTGTACCCATATCCCAATGGTACCCTTATACCAGTAGGGGTCCCCATACCCTACCCCTTAATGCCTTAGTGCCTTGTACGCTTTGGGCTTTACACACCCACTATCAGAAAGGATCATGAGTTAAGGAGAATCATCAGTATCTAAGGATCATAGTCTACACCCAACTAAGTAATACCAGCCCGGGATAAAAGCCAATGAACCAAGCCGAGTAGCCCCGCTCTTGTCTTAAGGGTGTATTTCACAAGGTCTAAGTTCATATTTTATGTATTCACCAATGCAGCGGAAAGCACCAAAACGCTCCTGCGAATGCTCCTATCCTAGGCCAGTACCTGCACTTTGTCTGACACCTACACGTTTGATGCCCAGGACCCAGGATCTATTGCATCAATCAACACCCATAACAATAGATCTCATTGAAGTTGAACTCATCCTGAATCAGCATCTAAGCCATCAGCTAGACCTTGGCCATCAAAGGCAGAACCAAAGCGAGTATTCTCACTAGCAGCTTCTGCAGTTGGACTTATATTTCCTCTCCTTTTAGTCGAGCAGCTCCGCCCCTAAATGGAGTATTTCACTAAGCATTTGATACTTCACTGCACTTAGTAAATTGGAAGTGTATCAATAGCTATGAAAACGTAGAGATGCAAGTATCATACTTTAGTCTATAGAGTAGTGTAGTCCACATGCACTTATAATACTATTAGTTGTGGAGTGAAAGCCGGAAAGTCTTCCTCATAAATAAGGCAAAAGAGTGAAATAACCTTAAGAGTTCATGCACTTAGTGCACTTAGTTCCATGGAAAATAGCTGAGAGCATACTATTATGGAAGTGGGCTGGGTGCAAAGGCATACTAGAGAGAAACAAACTGAAAGGGTATAGTTCATTATAGAGAATATCCTTTTTTTATCCCAGATAGCGCTTAGTTTTCATTGGACCCAAGAGGCTATAGCAGGTTGGTTTTGGACAAGTAAAAAACAAATGTATCCATGCAATTTTAGTATATGAATATGCCAGTATAGCACTATATATGTAATTTGAACTTGTTTCTCTAGCATGGAAAAAAGTAGCAATGCAGAACTTATCTATGCAAGCTCATCTAGTAAGAAGAGATGCAAGTATCATAGTTCATGGCAAGTATATATGGTAACATCATATATAAACACATATATAACCACATGTAGATATGCGGTTTAGCCCAGTAGTAACAGGTATAGATGCCACATTATATAAGCACACGTAGAGATAGAAACATCATATATGAACATGTCTACAAGTAGGGACCTTGTAAACACAGATATGCACTTTATTTCAATCTTCCCATCATTCTGCTGGCATCAACTCTAGGAGGTATAAGGAGAAGCCTATAGAAGAGTCCCAAGTAAATAGCGCCCATATAATAAAAATTTGAGATTTCTAGGTGTATAATGAAGATCCAAGTGTCAACGTCTAAGAGAGAGATAGAACTTCTCCATGGTGTTACATTGTATTTGAACCAAGTAGATATGCAATTTCAATTTGTTTCTTTGCACTTTGACAAGGCTTTCACGCTTGGATCCTAACATTAAGGCTATGGCCTTGGCGCATTATTCAACCCATGGGGAGAGAAGCCGAGGGATATCCTCTTCTTATGGGGCTTCTTTGTCTAGGAGAAATTAGAGTTCATAGAGAGAGATAAGAGAATAAGATTGAAATCTAGAGACCTTTCAAACATATAGATGCAAGTTGTTGAGACCTGCCATATTGGTTGAAGAGACTAGCAGATTATTAACTTCATGAAGATCTGGGATGGGATACTCAGATACTTTGATGGGCAACTCGAACGGGCTCTCGGGCTCAGTTTGGCTGCTCGGGCTACTCAACTTAGCTTATAAGATTTTCTCTTGAGATACCCGGCTGGGATACTCTACTTGAATTGGATTTATAGCCTGCCAGTCACCATAGGGAAATCACATAGCTCTAGACAAGCATGGTACGGGACCCCGAGTGATTGAGTCACAGCCATTGGGTTCATAGCCGAGAGACCATCATTGCCAGCCAATAGCCCATCAGTCCCACACGGTCAATGCGAGTCCGCCAAGTTCCCATCAGACCATTAAAAAGGATTCGTTCAACCATTCCTCATTCATCATATCCGAAAGAATAGGAGACCCCATCATGCGCTCCATACAATTGAATGGCTATAGGTTTTGCTAGAGTGAGTCACCTAGCTCGTGGGTGGGGCAAGGGGCCGAGCGAATAAAATGACTGTGTGTAGTGAACAATTACTATGTAAATGACTATGTGCAATGAACAATTACTATGTATAGGACAGAGCTATTTTCTCTTATACCTTCATGCCAAGAGCAAGTTACTGCAGCTTGTTATATACAATTAACCAGGTGAGGATCATACGCCATACACATAGAGACACTCAAGGATTATCTCACATTTAACTTAGGCATAAAATGGCTCGCCATATTTCTTTTAAGATCCTATAACACCTAGGAAGAGGGACCCTTTTCTTTTCTTATGTGAAGGTTAGTTGTATTTCATGTTCTTCTCCTTGCTCCAACTGGCGTTGCTTCTTTTAATATACATGCATCTACAATACATTCTACTCTTCTAATACCCATTGGTGAAATGCACCCCCTTGAAGGCCAATCCCCTTCAAAACTTCAAGAAGAACTGCGCCATATTCTCTATATTCTCATAGATGAGATGAGCTTTATTGGACCAAAAATGTAAACTCAAATTCATGCACGCTTGCGTCAAGATTTCCCCTCGAATTGTACAATCCCATTTGGTGGTTGTTCCATAATCCTTGTTGGTGACTTCGGACAATTTCCTCCTGTAAAGGACATCCCCATGTATGCAGGCTCATCCGTTGGAACGACTCTCTGGCGTACATTTGATGCTTTTATCATGCTGGAAACGATTTTTCGACAACAAGGAAATAACCCTTCTCAAACTGCCTTTCGTCAACTCTTGCTAAACCTTCGAAATGCAACACCAAATGTTGAATACTAGGCACTCCTAATGACAAGAACAACCTCATGCCTTTCAGATGTGGAAAACTGTTCTTTTCAACAATCTATCCACTTGTATCCCACCAATAGCTCTGTTGGACTGCACAACAAACACATGTTGAAACAACTTAATGTGCCAATTGCACATTGCTTTGCAGAACAAAGGAACATGAATGCCCATAGATCCGTTGATGACGAAAAGTTGTCATTAAAGGTCCTTCTTGCTATTTGTCAACAATTAAGGTTAGCTACTAATTTACGGGTTCAAGCAGGAATTGTTAACGACTCATTTGGAAAATTCATTGACATTGTCTACAACTCCAATGAACAAACTCATAGCTTACCATATATTGTTGTTGTCGAATTCCTCTATTACAAAGGACCCTTATGGGATGCTTCTAATCCTACTTATGTTCCAATATCTCCTATAACAAGGGGATCCTGTAGGCAACTACCACTTCGTATGGCATGGGGTTTAACAATTCATAAAGCCCAAGGTATGACCCTACAAAATGTTACAATAGATATTTGAAAGACTAATAGACAAGGGATTACATTCCCTGCAATATCAAGAGTCACATCTCTTTCAAGCCTTCACATTTCTCCACCTTTCTCTTTTTCTAGATACTCTCGAATGCAAGACAATCCATTTGTCCAACGTAGGAAACAAGAGGAAAGCTTACTTGCTTCAAAGTCTTTAAAAACAAATTGTGGTTGAAGCTTCTCATTGTTTTCTCTATAGATGTATTGTTTTTATTTGGTCACTTGTAGATGTAAGAGAATTGATTTTGTTTCAAGAAACATCGAAGAAATTTTGAAATAATTGCGTTTTAGACTAAACTGTCTCAGGAAACCGAGACACTTACTGTGAATTTTTTTTTGTAGGATGGTTATTATATATAACGAAATAATTACTCAACGTATAAAATTTTTAGATCAACTCTTACTTCCTTAAATGAACTTTAAAAAAATCAACAATAAAATTGCAATGCTTTATCCAAACTATTATATAAATACAAAACTATGCTATGAAGTTATACTAATTGACAAATTAGTATTAGGAATCGATAACCATTCATCAGTTGCAGTAAAAGAGTATGCAAATTAAATAAATACTTTTTTTCAATGTACATTTCATATGTCAAGCTTGCAATGCAAAATCAGTATATAAATCAACACATTTAATACATCAACAACATATGATCAGTATACCACAAATATAGAGGAATAACTCTAAATTGATGAAACAAATTTAATAAATAAAGATAGAACATAACATGAGTAATAATGTTATTTTATTCAATTGCAAAACAATACAATATTTCCAAAACTACAAAGCTTTCTTGATATGTCTTTCATTGTCCTTTTTGAGTACTGGTCAGTGAAAAACCATTGTTTAGGGATTGAATCGTCAACTTCCCATATGATGGAGTCGATATACGGCATGAAACCAAGTTTTCATGATTGAAAAAGACATAGGTAAAAGGGGTTTCATTTCTTAACATACAAATATGCAAGATAACATCAGTCTCCACAAATCGTACCAATTTAGAGGCCAAAATCTCCTCCAAATTTAGATGCAGACCGATAAAAAAGAATGCAGAGTGAGTTTAAAATAAGGATGGACTTAACAGAGGAAGAAGTTACACGGAAAGAATACGAACAGACAGAATAACTCCTGAAACACCAAATGAGTTTAACAAAACCAAAGTTTTCTGGTTCCCGATACCCAATGGTCAGAAATCAAAAATAGGAACTTCGACATTTCTTTATTTGAAAAGATAAAACTTTCGAGATTCGAAATGTCGAAAATCAGAGATTGGGGAATCAGAAATCGGAACATAGGGTGTTCCTTATTGGAAAACATAGCATTTCTGGAATCCAAAATGTCAGAAATCGGCAATCGAAAAGTAGACTTTAACATACCTCCAAAAAAGGGATTTCCACTTCCAAAAAGGGAAATCGGGGAATCAAAAACTCCATAAAAGTATTTGAAAATATATAACCAATATTCCAAAAGCCGAAAAATCCAAAAAAAAACAAGGTTTATTGAAGAGATTTATCCAAAACACAGAAAAACAACAAGAACTTACAACTTGATAATTACCCTAAGTGATGAAGGGACAGACAAGCTATTCAATGGGGTCCTAGTTTCATGGAGTATTGTTTGCATTTTTACTATTATTCTTGTTAGACATTTAGTAAAAATATGATGTCCATTTTTTTTTATTAATATGTATTTGATACGCTTTGAATGAGATCACATCTTATTGATTCTAACCACCCTTATTATATCCAAAACTATATATAGTATAAAGAGTGGTGTCCTACACTCAATTAAATAAATTTAAACAGAGTTCTTTAAAAACGTCTTAAACTTATTTATGGAAATTGTGAAAGTGTTTAAACTGTTTAGGCTAAACATTTTTAAATGAAAAATTACAACAAAACTTAAAAAAATATTTAAGAAAAATTACCGACTTGCTCGATTCTAATACATTCATTCATGTCAATTGGCATATTGGCATATTTCCTACTTAAAAAGTATGTAATGTATTAGAGAAAGACGTTAAAACAAAATATAGGACCAAAACCTTTAATCCAGAGCCCAACTGCATTCTTCATCATCATAGACAAGCTTCAAACTATCGATTGATGATATATGGACCTCATGATTTAGGCTTTTAGTTTTTAAATTCATACGGATATAAATGATGTAAGGATTTAGAGTTATATGAATTTGAACGAATTGGAAGCAACGAAACATGACAAACTCGAAATCCAATTTTCATCGTTTGCAAAGTCAATCAATAAATATAAGCCAAAAAACATTATAACTGTTTCTATTGCTATCAATAACCAAAAAACAGGCATTTACAGAAAAAACCAAGCCCTCCCATTTATGAGAAAGCAGGCTTGTAAATTAGAGTGGTAGTCTCACTCGAAAGCAAAACAAGATTGAACCAGAATGATTGGGAGTTCTTCATAAGTCTCAGAAAATATTCTTAAATAAAAACATAAAAAGTAACCATTAACAGTAGTAGTTTTTAAAACAGACAAATAGTAAAACAAAGACTGATAGAATAACATGGTCAATCAAGCAATTGTTCATGAGGCTCAATCTTGATTTCCAGTCTCCTGGTGAACTCAAGCTGATTGTCCAAAATCATGTGCATGATGAGCATGATTTTGTCCCGCTGAAGAAGAATTTCGCCATGGTGCTCATCTTTTTCCACTAAAGTTTTTCCTAGGATAAACTTCTGTGACCATTGCAGCTCTAGGGATTTCTGATACAGAGAGAGCCTTCCTTTGGAGGTGCTAGGATCGAGGAGTAAATCCTTAAATTCATTTTTTATCTCCTTAGGTCGCAAGAAAATGCCTTCCGACTCTGCCTCTCTCTCCGCATTTTGGATGTTGGCTTGCACTGACTCAGGAATCTCCCGTTTATAACGTTTTCTCTTTTCCACAATCATTTTCTGGAAATGGAGGGGCGGACTCATAGGCTTTGGACTGCCATCCCTTAAAGGGGAAGAAACAAATCCAGAGTTCTTACGGCGAGGCATGATAATAGGTGAGACGACTGTCAGCAAGAGCCAAGAAAAAGCAGCGTAATCAAGAATTTGATCGCTAACGCTGTAAATAAATAGCATAAACATAACATAAAATAGCATAAACATAACATAAAATAGCATAAACATAACATTTTCATTATATTATGATATCACATTCGATTATTTCATTGAAAAACCTCATTGGTAAACTGTCATTATATATAAATCTATGAAGAACAACATTTATATATCCGACGATGTTGTTGGAAATAAAGGTTTAAGATAAATGAAAATGGACGGCATAGATCGAATTTCATAATCGAAAGATTTGTTGTTTGGGGTGCGTGATAATGACGATCGCTATAATGATTAAGAAACAATAGAATAGTATAGGGTTTATATGCAGTATGGTATGGAAGTAGCGGTACTCAAAACAAGGGCATATCCATACCATCATAATAAGGGATCGATGACATGACAAATTTCAAGTCCACACACTATGAGATAACTTGAGGCTGATAACAAGTGAGGCTGATGGTAACTTCTGCGATTAATATGATGACGTTATAACAGAAAGGGGTGACATTAATATATTTCAATACGTTAAAGTGATCTTTCACGCCCTCCAAGAGATGAGGGAATTATACACAGATCACATTAATTGCAAGATATAGATATAGTACATCATGAGAATCCCAAACTCATAATAACATTTCGTAAGACTTAGTCAATAAATAGGGCCTCCTACCCAAGAAAATATCATTTGGACCTCATTTATGTTTCTTATGTGCATAAAAAATCTACCCATGAGCGTCATTATTTCCCCTCTCATGGATGGCAAAGAAATAATTCTGAACATGGTGATATCAAAGGCTGAAATGGGAGGAGATGGGAAGATAAGTTCAGAGTCCTATTGCCAGTGCAGGGGCTATAGTTTCTAGAGTGACGTGGGATTGGTGAGTGAGAATGTTTCCAATTTCGATCGAAAGAAACAACCAAGTGGACTGCAGCCAATTGCAAATATGAGAAAAGATTTAAAAACTATTTGCGTCTAAACAAATAATTTAATTTTGCTACATTATTGGGGCTTATCCAACATTTTGACTTGTAACTACTACTTCAGAGTTTGGAATATGAAGGAATGAGTAGTTTCACATTTTGTCATTTCATCTCTTGTTTGTTCCCTTGCTTGTATTATGAAAATATTGATTATTGAGGCATTTTGTTCTTTTCTAGCTTGTCCATCATTGTCATTGTGTATAAAGCACTCATTTTTAACATCAGTCTCCACAAATAATACCAATTTAGAGGCAGACTGATAAAAAAGAACGCAGAGCGAGTTTAAAATAAGGATGGACTCAGTCGAGGAAAAAGTTACGCAGAAAGAATACGATCAAACAGAATAAAGCCTGAAAAACCAAACGACTTTAACAAAACCAAAGTTTTCCGGTTTCGATACTCGCGGATCAAAAATCGAAAATATGAACTTCGACATTTATTTATTTGAAAAATCAAAACTTCCGAGATCCAAAATGTCGCAAATCAAAAATTGGAGAATCAGAAATCGGAACATAGGGTGTTCCTTATTGGAAAACATAAGATTTCCGAAATCCAAAATGTCGAAAATAAAAAATCGAGGAATCAGAAATCGGAATATAGGGTGTTCCTTATTGGAAAACATAGAATTTTCTGAATCCAAAACGTCGGATTCCGAAATTTTTAATTTCTTTCTTTTCGATTTCCGCTTTTCACTTTGAATAAATCAGAAAGCAGAAATCAGAATTTGCATGTTTGCATTTAACATTTTGTCCTTTTCCGACTTCCGGTTTCTTCTACAATACAAAATCTGTTTAAATATTAAATGATATATTTAAAAAATAATCTATAAACTGTGTAATATAATGAAGAAGAAAAACTGATTACAATTAATGATAAAAAAAATTATTGCAAACAAATTTACGAATTTAACATACTTATTTGTGATTCCCGACTTCCGCTTTCTGCAATGCGAAACACGGAAATCAGAAGTTACAAGTTCGTCATAAAAATTTATGTATTCCTGATTTCCCTTTTCCACATTTCTGCCCTTATGTTCAGAAGTAAAAAATTGGAAGTATTCCTTGTCGTGGCAGATGCCTTCTCTAATTGAATTTTAGAAACCATGTCTAAAAATGATGTGAGTTCAAATTTACCAGAAAATGCATTTAGGGGGTGAAAACTTACAGGTGGAAACGCTCAAAATGTCATGAGTCCGAGCATTGGGACACAGAGGAAATGCAGAGTAAAAAAACCCTGAGCATAGTGAAAAAGCATGAGTAACAATGGTAAAAATTAATCGTAAGTTTGAATCTTTAAAAACCCAACTCAAACGACCAAAGGACTCTGGACCATAGATTTCGTATAAATAGACAGACGATATTAAGACAATATGATAGGATATAAGATTTGGCAAAATTTACTTTTCATGGTTTCAGATTTCCAATTTCGAAATCAGGAATCGCAGATCGGGAAAAAAGCATTAGTCAGAAAAGATGTGGTGTTTTCAGTTTCCGAGATTTGGAATATTGGAAATTGGGAATTGAGAAAGCACACACTTCCAGTTTCCAGAGATCCGACGTATTAAAAATCGGAAATCAGGAAAGAAACCTTCAATTTTATCTAAAGTGAAACTTCCGGTTTTTTATACACGAAAATCAAGAAAGTAGATAAATCATAAATCGATAGCAATATTGCCAATATCCGATAAACGAACAGTCAGAAATTTGTTATTGGGGAAACTCCAAACGAATTTAACAAACTGTGAAGTAAATATTCGACCAACAAGCTTGTGAGTTTTCTGATTTCTGCAATTCGAAAAGCAATATTGCCGACTTTTGCGATCCAAAATCAGAAATTGCAAATATCATAAAACCCTTCGAACCCGGAGATCGAAAATCAAAATTTGAGAAAGGAACATTTGGTTATTCAAAATTGTTGGGTAAAATAACTCCTGATTCATCTTATTCCTTGGGAAATGCCTTTATTTATACAATTCATATGTCGGTTGCGATTCAACTACCAACCAACCTATTCATATTCCTACATGACTATTTACATTCAAAAAATATTTACATATTGTATAATCCCGACGGATTATATTCCAACAATCCCCCCCTTAATCCGAAGGGGTGTTAGTAAGTCCGAGCATGTTTCTGAATCTTTCAAACTTTTCTCGCCCAAGCGCTTTGGTGAAGATGTCTTCAACTTGATCATTTGTGGAACAATGTCGAAGATGGATTATCTTGGCCTCTACATGATGTCGAATCAAATGATATTTTGTGTTGATGTGTTTGGTTCGATCATGGAATCTAGGATTCTTACCCAGCATGATTGTAGAAGTATTGTCGATCAATAATGGCGTGGAGTTCTCTTGTTTTTCTTGAAAATCTTCAAGTATCTTCCTAAGCCATACTATTTCTTTCGTTGCTTCAGCTGCAGCCACATATTCTGCTTCTGTTGTTGAATCTGTCGGAACTGACTGTTTGCGTGATCTCCATGAGACAACTGCTGATCCAAGACTCATAGTGTATCCAGAATTTGATACTCCTGTCTCCTTATCGCCATCAAAATCTGAGTCTGAGTACCCAATAAGTTTGAAGTCATCCACCTTAGAGTACTTGAGTCCAACGTCTTGAGTCCCCTTCAAGTATCTTAGAACTCTTTTTGCAGCTGACCAGTGTCCTTCACAAGGTTTATGCATGAACCTTGAAAGTATGCCAACAACATAAGAAATATCTCTTCTAGTTGTTGTAAGGTAGATAATACTTCCTACAAGTTGTCGATACTTGGTCGCATCCTCAAATTCTTTTCCTTCGCTTGATGTGAGCTTCAATTTCTGTTCCATTGGAGTAGAGATAGGGTTGCATTCTGTCATGCAAAATTTGTTTAGTAGTTCTCCAACATATTTTTTCTGAGATAGGAATATGTACTTAGGATGTTGAGTGACTTCAATTCCTAAGTAATAGTGGAGATGTCCCATATATGTCATTTCAAAGATCTTTTTCAAATCTTTCTTTATGGATGCTATATAGCTCTCATTGTTCCCTATCATCAAAAGATCATCTACGTACACCACAAGATACACAACAGATCTTCCAAATTTCTTTATAAATAGTTTTGCATCATCAAGATCAAAATGTTCAAAATTTAACTTCAAAATATGCTCGGTTAATTTTTCATACCATGCGCGAGGCGCTTGTTTTAGGCCATAAAGGATTTGACAAGCTTGCATACCTTTTGTTCTTTTCCTTTCACAACAAATCCTTCTGGCTGAGACATGAAGACATTCTCTTTCAAGTCTCCATTCAAGAAAGCAGTCTTCACATCCATTTGATGAACTTTCCACCCTTTCTGAGCAGCTAAAGAGAGTAAGGTACAGATGGTAGCCCATTTTGCTATAGGAGAAAATGTTTCTTCATAGTCAATTCCTTCCTTCTATGCATAGCCTTTTGCTACAAGCCTCACTCTGTGCTTGTCAAGTGAGCCATCTGATCTGTATTTGTTCTTGTACACCCACTTGCAGCCAATTGGTTTGGTTCCAACTGGAGGGTCAACCAGCTTCCAAGTTCCATTCTTCATGAATGCATCATACTCATTCTGCATAGCTTCTTTCCACTCAACTCGAGTAGAATATTCTTCAAAGGAAGTTGGTTCAAAGTTAGAAAATAAATTAAATTCACAATGAAATGATACATCCATGTCATCACCTAAATTATCTACTTCTCCTCCATCTTCATGTCTTTTTGAACTTCTCGTTCTCGTCTTTCCAACTTCATCTGGATGGACACTTTCAAGTGTCTTTTTGGCCCATTTAGGAATCTTCCGTGCTGGTCCTGGTTGATCAGCTGGTGGTGCTTCATCATTGATTGAGAGTCTTCCAATTCTCTCAATCACATCATCCAGTTGAATCTCTTGTTTAGGTGAAGTAGCAGGAACTTCTTCATGCGGGGGAGTTGGTGCTTCATATGGAAATTCCAAAGGTTGATCCAGAATAGGAATCCCCCCTTCAAGGTTTGGAATTTCATATTCATTTTCAGAATATTTCTTTGGATGAGGATATTTTTCCAAATGATCAAGCTGTCTCTCAATGGACTAGTCATTTTTATTAGTCTCAAGAAAAATGACATCTCTGGAAATAACAAACTTCTTGTTTACCTCATCATACAGATGGTATGCCTTGGAGTATTCTTCCTACCCCAGGAAAATGCATTTTCTGCTTCGAGCACCAAGCTTGTTTCTTTGCTCCTTTGGAATCAAGGCATAACAGGTGGAACCAAAAACTCTGAGATGCCTGACTGAAGGGAGATGGCCAAACCACATTTCATGTGGAGTCTTGTTATCAAGAGGATTTGAGGGACTTATGTTTCTCAAATAGGCTGCACATTTCACTGCATCACCCCAAAACATTAGTTTTACATTCTTAAAAAACATCATTGAGCTAACCATATTCATTATGGTTCTATTCATTCTTTCTACTACACCGTTTTGTTGAGGATTGTAGGGAACTATAGTCTGATGTGCAATTCCATGTTGGCGAAGATAATCTTCAAAAGCATTTGAAGTGTATTCTTTCCCATTATCAGTACGAAGTGTACCAATTTTAGATTGTGCTTGTTTTTCTATCAATGCATGAAAGTCCTTGAATGTTTGAAATGCTTCTGATTTTGTCTTTAATGTGTAAATCCAACACATTCCTGAGTAGTCATCAACAAAGGTCATAAAATACTTATTCCCATTAGCAGAAGGAGTTGGCATTGGGCCACATAAATTAGAATGCACTAATTCTAATTTCCTACTTGCTCTGAAATTAGATTCATGGAATAGCAGGTTACTGTGTTTCCCTAATATACATGCATCACATTTGCACTTCTCTTTGGGAATGGTGGGCAAACCAAATACACCATTCTTTCTCAACAAACGAAGACTGTTATAATTCAGATGACCAAATTTTGCATGCCATAATAAACTTGATGACAAATTACCTTCTCCATGCTGAGAGAGGTAGGCATAGTTCTGAACCCTTACAGATGAACCATTTAGCTTCAGCAAATTCCTATCTTCATATCCAGTCATGATGACTTGGTTGTCAGAGGACTTTCTTATTTCTATGATTCCATCAAACATGTGGATGGAATGGCCTTGTTGTCGAATCTCCACCAAGGACAGCAGGCTTCTCTGCAACTCTGGAAGATAAAGAACATTCTTCAACAAGAAATCAAGGAATCCAGTCATCTTCATCCGAATGGTACCCATTCCCTTTGGTTTAAGACTTGACTTATCTACAAAGTAAACTATGCCATTTATTGTTTCATTAAGTTCTTCAAAACAGTCTTTTCTAAAAGTCATGTGTGATGTTGCAGCAGTAACAAGTAGCCATCATTCTGTGTAAGATGAAAGTGAAGTCATTTCATTAATACCAAGATTACAATGTGCAACAATACAATGAACAGAATAAGATTTACTAGCATCTTGGTTTTTATTGTCATCTTTCTTCTGGTTATGTCTGTCTTTGATGGAGTCCCACGAAGCCCAACACTGATCTGCTGTGTGTCCAATCTTTCCACAACGCTTGCACTTGAAATCTGATCTTTTGCTGGAGTTGTTTTTGTGCCCTCTGCCTTTGAAATTTCTTCTTCCTCGTCCTCTCTTGCTGCAATCTCCCTTGGAAGGGTCTTTGGACCGATTCTTTGTTTTCTGAACAAATTAAAGGGATTCTTCAACAGGCTCGCTTGATTTCTTGATCTTTCTAGACCATTTTGGATATGTTTCCTTGCCAGTGAGGACATCACCAACAATAGATGCAAAATAGTGCATCTTCAATCTGGAACTTGCAACTTACAGAATACTTGGAAAAATATATGGGATGCAGGTTTAGATTTCTGCTCCTTTATAAATTACAATATGATTCTACAGCCTATCAAAACTAATTCTACAGCCCTATCAAAACAATCTTGCAGCTGCTCTATATTTAATTTTGCAACTCTATATCATTTCAATATCTATATTTCTTATGAGATTTTAAGAATACATTTACACTTTGTTCAACATTTACAAAAAGATCTTGTAGCAGAATAGTGCAGGTTGCAGCAGTATACTTCACAGTTTGATTGCAACAACAAATTTGGTGACACAGGCAGTCTCTAACTTGGTCACTAGTCACAACAATATATTCACACCCAAAAGAAAACAACGCCAGGTCTGGATGGACTCAAGATGCAACTCCACGTAGCTCCACGCAGTTGAATACAGGAGTGAGCTACTTCACTCACGTTCAGGCTCAGTCTTCACTTCTTCCACAAGCAATCTTGTGGTGGGGAGAGCACCGGTTCTCAACTACAATATTCAAGTGGATGTGAATAACTCCAAGGCGAGATTCAAAATCGCAACCTTCATGTGACTGAGTAAAAGCTTGGGTCTTCAACAAGGATTCTGATTATCTTCAGAGCAGGTTTACTCTATGTAATTGAGAAAGGCATGACTCTACACAGCTATACAATCTCTGCCTGAATTCCCACTTAATCTCCTATGCACAAACTTAGGTCAAAAAATTAGGTTTTGTGTAGTCTCCAATGGTCACAAACAATTAGACCAATAGCACTTTACCTCCACGCAGTTGATGAAATCGTGAGTCTCTAACAATAGTCTGCAATCACCGGTCTTCAGCAAGAATACTTCAATCTCCACGCAGTCTAAGGAGGCATGAATCTTTATTGTAACAATATTCAGTCACCTCTCTTCCACAAACGATCTTTAATCTTAAAAGCAGTCGCAGCAGCAATACGACTTCAATCTCCAGCAAATTCTCAGTTGTTATTACTAAGATCGTCTCATGACTAGTTGCATTAGTCCATCTTCAACGCAGCATCAAAAGACAGTCTACAGACAGATGACCATTCGCTCTTCAGATTATCAGAGAGAATTCTTAGTGAAGAGCGGTGGAAAAAAGGAAATACAAGACTATCTGGTTTCAAGTTTCAAGAACTTTTGACATGGCTCAGCATGCTCATGGTGCAGATGCGAGGAAAGTGCATGGAAGATACAAGAGCGTATTTCAAGGGGAGGCCAATCTACAGCGAAACAGAGGCTTATGTCCACAGGCTTTGAATGAATTTGCGGGACGCATTAGTAGATGGTTCCTGAATCCGATATTCAGCAATGAATAAGCAAGCCCACAGGGAAAAGAGAAATCGCATCTATAAATTAGGGTTAGGTATCACAACGTTTGAGCAATACTTCAATTTTATTGAAAAGGACAGTAAAAACGTGCAATGACTTGCAACATTTATAAAAAAATGTAGGATCAACTTATTTCTCATATCTCAAATTAGACTCATTGCAGCATAACGCATAGAATTATTGGCACCCAGGCTGTAGGAAAACACATGCAAATACAGACTGATGGGGCAGGAAGCCTGGAATAAATAAGTAGCAGGAAGGATAAAGGTTTGGCAGCGAGACTGCCAGGACTGACAAGCATATAGGCAGGAGTTATGGTAGGCACCCGCTCTGATACCACTGTTGGGTAAAATAACTCCCGATTCATCTTATTCCTTGAGAAATGCCTTTATTTATACAATTCATATGTCAGTTGTGATTCAACTTCCAACCAACCTATTCATATTCCTACATGACTATTTACATTCAGAAAATATTTACATATTGTATAATCCCGACGGATTATATTCCAACAAAAATTATAGGACTTTCGGGACCCGAACATTGCAAATCGCAAAGCATAAAACAAACTTCTTCGAACCTCCAAAAAATGGTTATCCGCTTCCCGATTTCTGAAAGAAGAAATCGCAATCAAGAAAGTCAGGTTGGAAAACAAGTTAAAATTTATTCCAGTAAATCCAAACAAAAAAGGGTCATTAAGAAAATTTATCATTAATGTATTTAGTCATGAATGTCTTGAGGTAAAAACTCACTTGTAAACATATAAGTATTATTAAAATGTACTTTTCTAGTTTCCCAAGGTAAATCATAAATGTTAAGTTGCAGAAAGACTCAATATTTTTACCCTGTGGACGTTCCTTTACACCTACCAAAACAAATACTAGTTTACATTTTACTAAATATTCTTATTTTCAATGCATTTTATAGAGATATTAACATTTTAAGGAAAAACAATAAATATAATAATTTTAATATACAAATCCACACACTAAATTATTCACGAATCATTACATTTATATAAGTTACCAAGCATATTTCACATATAATATATTTATATTATATCAATGCTAAAATCAACGGATTATAGTTTTGTTGAAATCAATATATTTGAATTTTTTTTTTCTTATTTTCAAAACTTCATTTCTATTTATTAATCTATAACTTTTTAAAATGAAAAGTATTATTACAATTTTTTTCATTTTGTTTAAGTAATTTATTATAGAAAAAATCAAGTTTTAAAACTTCATTTCTATTTATTAATTTATAACTTAAAAAAATAAAATAATAGTTTTTTTTCTTGTTTATTTGAATAATCCCAATAGAAATGAATTCAACATTCTCAAAATAATAAATTTTAATATTTTGAAGCTTTTGTAATTAAATAATTATTATAATGATCAAAGTGTTTATATGATAGATAGATCATTCAAATGTTATATATATATATATATATATATATATATTATTGTTTATTTTGAATTTGGAACCACTATCATAAAATGTCATAAAATTAATTTGTACTCTATGGTCTCATTTTCCTGTGGATGATATGGTGTACTTTTCTTGTGTTGTATTTGCAGTTCCTCGTCAATGCTTGTATGGTGCGATTGATAAAATAGCTGCCTTGGTCGCTCATCAATACTCCGGGACAACCAAACCGCATCACAATGTTATCAAATAGAAATCTTGCTGTTGTCACAGTAGTGCAGTCAACAACTGGGGTAGCCTCCGCCCATCTTGTCAGGTAGTATGTTGCTGTGATTATGTATTGAGCACCAATTTGTTTTTCGGGTGAGTTGATTGGACCCACAAAGTCTACAACCCACTTCTCAAAAGGTTGCAAAGTCACTTGCGGTACTAGTGGCATCTCATCTCGCTGCAATGGTCTCCCCATGCATTGGCATACATCGCAGCTCCGCACATAGTCTACTGCATCATTATGTAGGGTGGGCCACCATAACCTTGCACGAAGCACTTTTCTGGCAGTAGCGCGACCCCCATAGTGTCCACTAGCAACACCTGCATGCACTTCTTCCAAAATATGCTCTTGCTCATGTTGTAGGAAACTTATGATGGAACTACTTATGGTTCAAGTGCAAATGCTGGAAATTATGATGTCTCAAGTGCTGATGGGAATTCTGCTCGTTTAACTGTTGTTTATTGGAATGCTTATTAAATTGGTGTTGTTGGGCGCCTACTCTCCTTTGATGCCCCGGGAACTGAGGCTGTGAATGCTATTCTTGATCATAATGAGGCTGGGAATAATGCTCCTTTAACTGATGATTCATAAAATGCTGCTGCTGGATATAAACTGCTTGCTTATTTTTGGAATTGAGGAGGCCGTTTGTTCTGCTTGGCCTAGGGATGAATTTTGCTGCTGGAAATTCTACTGGGAATAATGCTCTTTATGTTGTTGGTGCTTATTCAAATGCTGCTAATTTTCATGATCCTTAAAATGCTGCTCCTTAAACTGGTGATTCTACTTACGCTATTCAAATTGGTATTAATTCAACTGCTAGCTGATGACTAAGATGCGGGCTTAGATTATACTAAAATTGCTACTAGTAAGTCTCAATATCACGCAGTCTGTCTCTCGATCTAGCTAAGATACTTACTATGCCATTGAACCCAGTGCTTTTCTCGCCTCGGCCGCTTGCTTTGCTCTTGCCGCTACTTTTTGGTCAACGATGTCGATTACTTTTGGGTCTAACCTATGCTACTGGATATGCTCTTGCCTTTGGTGGTTCTTATAGGTCCACTTGGAAAACTCCTTTGCCCACATCCTGGTGATTGCTTACTTTGGTGCCTCCCCCATGGCTGCTTGTTTTCTTTGCACCTATCTTTGATGCAAGAACTACTACGTTTTTAGTGGCTGCTGGGAGTGCCAGATCGAGAACAAATGTAATGGTTTCTGAAGTTGGTAAATCAACTGCTTCTGCCTTAGCTGCTAGCTTTGCAACTGGACGATATGAATCAATGGGTGAAAGAAATTCCACTATGACTCTATAAATCAAAGGTATTGTTGGAAAAATGTAATTACTCACAGATCTATACTTGACTTCCAGCCGACTCTATCAGAGTCTGTACAAGTCAAGATCTTGTCTGCCAGTCTAACAAGAGGAAAGAGTCCATGATTCGGCAATGTAAACCAGCCGAATTTATTTCTGAAGCTAAGTTGTTAGGTAGATAGTTATTACAGTCTTTAATGGTGAGTCAGTCGGCCCATGTAGAAGCAATCTTCAGGTTGCCTATAAATAGAAGAAGCAAATTGTAAATCAGTTTACACAGACACATAGACATTAGACAGCAGAGGAACTCCGAGTGAGAAAAGAGAAGTCGAAGCTCAAGCTTCTGTGCATGTGATTTAGTCGAAGATCTGAAGCTCTGTAGACCGACAAGTCTGGACCAACTAGTTTGTAACCGACAAGTTTGTAATACTTTTTTATTTCCGCATAGTTAAATATATGAAATAGTTTATGGTTGAATGCATGATTATTTGGTCGCACATATTTCCAGATTTACTTCTGTAAATGTCTTTTACAATTATTGTTAAGTGAAAAGAACAAGAACCCATAAAAATCTCACCGCGTGAAACTCCCACGTTTTACAGCACATTGGTCGACTCAAGTCTTCCTACATATTTGGGCATATGTTTTTATAAGTTATTTGGATTTGTAAATGTGTCCATTTTTACTCTATCTTACTCACAGGTGAAAAGCATTTGTAATTTCTTAAGTCTTTAGACTAAGAAACATACTCTGTAAATCTCGACCAAAGTGAACCAACTTGAGTGGTCGGTTGAGTCAGCCGACAAGAAGTGAGCCGACTTGGTCGAAGACAAGAAGTCAACCGACTTGGTCGAAGCAGGCGACTTGGTCGAAGAGAAGAACTCAGCATACTTGGTCGAAGTGACAAGTGGTCGAGGTAAAATCAGTCGGTAGAACCGACAAGTAAGTCGAAGTAAATTTAGTCGAGTAAAATATCGACTAAAATTTATAAACTTGTCTAGTCGGGAGATGGACAAGTTCACCGACAAGTGAAAAAGGAAAACTGGTCGGCGTGAAAAGTGAAAATTAAAATTTAATATCAACTGAGCCCTAAACTCAAGTTTAGTCGGCTTGGTTTTGGCTATCTAGTATCAGAGCAAGGTTATATCAAAGCAAGGTTTATATCAGCCCAATATTTAGGAAAGAAATCTTGTCTTAAAAGGTGGAAATTAATTTTCTAAGGAAAGTTAATTAAAAATTAAAATGGCTTCCACTTCTGGTTCAATGCAAACTCCAATTTTTACAGAAAAGAATTATGAATATTGGTCCTTAACAATGAAGGCTTTATTTAGAGGTCAAGATGTCTGGGAGATAGTCCACCATGGTTATGCAGAACCAACAGACATGGCAGCATATAACAATCTCACACAGGCTGAGAAAGATGTCTTGAGAGAACAGAGGAAGAAAGATGGAAAAGCTCTGTTTTTCATACATCAAGCTATGCATGAGAGCATACTCCCAAGAATAGCAGCAAAGACTAATTCTAAGGAAGCATGGGATACATTGGAGACTGCCTATTAAGGTTTGGATAAGGTAAAGACATCCAAGCTGCAGATTCTGAGAAGAGATTTTGAATCTCTGTCCATGAAAGATTCAGAGAATGTAGACACATTCTACACCAGAGTTGTTGGGTTGATAAACCAACTGAAATCTCATGGAGAACCCATAGCAGACCAAAGGGTTGTTGAAAAAATTCTCAGAAGTCTTCCCCCAAGATTTGAAAACTTGGTTGTGACCTTAGAGGAACACACAAACATGTCGACATTTACCATTGATGAGTTGCAAGCTTCACTCGTCAATCATGAATACAGACTCAATAGAACACAGACATCATTGGAAGGTGCATTTCCAGCACAGTCATCCATAAACCGTGGTAGAGGTAGGGGGAGAAACAACTTTAGAGGAAGAGGAAGAAGTTCTTTAAGAGGAGGACGAGGTAGAAGTCCTACAAATTTCAGTGGCAGAGGAGATAACCAGAACCCAAGTCATCCAAGTGGCCAAAGGTTTGATAAATAAAAAATTCAATGTCATTATTGTAAGAAGTTTGGTCATTATGCATATGAATGCAGGAAGAAACAATATGACTAAGGAAGACAAAGCCCAAGTTAGTCAACCAACACTAGCACTTAGACAAGTGCAATGTTAATGGCATCGACATCTCCACTTGAATGCAATGCAGTTCAAGAAAGTCCACATGACATATGGTACTTAGATTCAGGCTACAGCAACCACATGACTGGTAATTTAAATCTGTTTTCCAGTCTAGACACTTTAGTTAAAACTAATGTTACACTTGGAAACAATCTCCAAGTTACTATCTTAGGAAAAGGCACTGTTGATATTATAACCAAACAGGGGGAGAGTAAGTATATCCCTGATATCTATCATGTTGAAGGTCTGAAACATAATCTGTTAAGCATTGGACAGTTGTTACAAAACGGCTACAGAGTCTACATGGAAGATGAACACTGTGTGATCAAAGACAAGCGTCCAAGCGACCAACTGATAGCAAAAGTACCAATGACAAGCAACTGCTTGTTTCCATTGAGGATAGTTCCCGACATAAAAGGGAAGACAAAGACAGGAGCTGCATTCAAGGCAGAAAGTGAAGAAACAGTCAAGCTCCTCGACAAGAGAGAAAATTATAGTGCTAATTTGCAAGCTACATTTCAAACAGAAGTTCAGGATGAATCCTGGTTGTGGCATTTCAGATTTGGACATCTGAATTTTGGTGGGCTAAAGCTACTGCACACAAAGAATATGGTGAAGGGATTGCTATTGATCGATAGAACAGAGAGGGTTTGTGAAGGCTGTATTTTTGGCAAGCAGCATAGAGATACTTTTCCAATCGGAAAGTCCTATAGAGCACGTACACCACTTGAAATTGTGCACTCTGACATCTGTGGTCCAATGCAGACATCATCCATTGGTGGCTGCAACTATTTTCTAAACTTTATAGATGATTACTCAAGAAAGACATGGGTATATTTCCTGAAACATAAATATGATGCATTTGGTTATTTTCAGTAGTTCAAGGCACTCGTGGAGAACCAGAGTGGTCACCGCATCAAGATCTTAAGGACCGATAGAGGAGGTGAATATGTTTCAAATGAATTTTCAATTTTTTGCAAGACCCATGGCATACAGAAACAATTCACAGCACGGTATACACCTCAGCAGAACAGTATTGCTGAAAGAAAGAACAGAACCATCATGGAGATGGCACGCAGCATGTTGGCAGCCAAGCATTTGCCAAATGAGTATTGGGGAGAAGCAGTCGCAACTACCGTATACATTATGAACTGGTGTCCAACAAAGAGTGTGAAGAACAAAGTTCCCCAAGAAGCATGGACAAATATGAATGATATTGTTTCCCATTTAAAAGTTTTTGGTTGTGTTGCATATGCTCATGTTCCAGATGAGCTGAGAAAGAAGCTAGACAAGAAGGGACAGAAATGTATTTTTGTCAACTATTCAGAAGACACAAAAGCATACAAGCTGTATGATCCTGTCACAAGGAAAGTGATAATCAGTCGGGATTTTAAATTTGTCGAGAATGAATCATGGGATGGAACCGTTGACATAAATGTCAAGATTGTGTCGAACGTCGACAATGATGATATGGAAGAGGAAGTGGTTCAAATACCACATGGAAGTCAACCGGTCGGAGCACCATCGAATCCCATGACACCAAGACATGGTTCAGCACAAGGACCATCGACACAAGTAGCAGCTCAAGCGACACTGACAAGCACACCAAGAGGACAACAGACTCCATCAAGCATTCAGTCAAGGTCAACATCGACAGAACCGGTGAAGAAAAGAAGTTTGCGAGAGATATATGAAGCTAGTACACCTAATTCATTCTCTCTCTTTGCATTATTTGCACCTATATATGATCCACTAACATTTGAAGAAGCTGTTGAAGAATAATTATGGGCACAAGCCATGGATGAAGAAATAGAATGCATCGAGAAAAACCAGACATGGAAACTGGTTGATGTACCAAAAGACAAAGATGTAATCAATGTCAAATGGATTTACAAGACAAAGCAAGATGCTGATGGGAATGTGCAAAAGCAAAAGGCAAGAATGATAGCAAGAGGGTTCACACAGCAACCCGACATTGACTTCAATGAAACGTTTTCACCTATTGCACGCATGGATACAGTCAGAATAGTTTTGGCCATTGCTGCACAAAACAAATGGCATGTTCATCAAATGGATGTCAAGTCGGCATTCTTAAATGGCTATCTAGAAGAGGAAGTATATGTGGAACAACCACAAGGGTATGAAGTTCCAGGTCAAGAGAATAAAGTGTATAGGCTGAAAAAGGCATTATATGGTTTGAAGCAAGCTCCTAGAGCTTGGTACAGTCGGATTGATTCCTATCTCACTGAAAATGGATTTCACAGAAGTGAAAGTGAACCGACTTTGTACACCAAAGTCGATGAGAAAGGTAAGATGTTAATTGTTTGCTCGTATGCAGATGATTTAATATTTACTGGTGATTATGGCATAACATATTTTAAAGAAGTCATGGAAAGTGAATTTGAAATGACTAATCTGGGGCTTATGGAGTTTTTTCTAGGCATTGAAGTTCAGCAGTCTAAAAGTGGTATTTTTATATCACAGTCTAAGTATGCAAGTGAAGTTTTAAAAATATTTAACATGTCTAATTGCAAGATAGCCCCAACACTAGTAATAACAGGTTTAAAATTGAGCAAGGATGATGAAGGATCCACTGTATATCGTATGTTGTTCAAGAGGCTTGTTAGAAGCCTTATTTATTTAACAGCAACAAGACCAAACATTATGTATGGAGTAAGTTTGATTTCAAGGTTCATGGAGTCACCAAAAGACTCACATTGGCAAGCAGGTAAAAGAATTCTAAGGTATGTAAGTGGCACAAAAGACCTTGGTATTATGTATTCAACCTTAGAAAATTTTAAACTCATTGGTTACACTAACAGTGACAATGGAGGTAGCATAGATGACAGGAAAAGCACATCTGGTTACACATTTCATTTTGGTACAAGTGTTGTTTCATGGGCTTCAAAGAAACAGCCCATAGTAACTCTATCTTCAGCTGAAGCAGAGTATGTTGCAGCAACAAGTGCTGCATGTCAAGCTGTCTGGATGAGAAGAGTCTTAAAATACTTGTCACAGAACCATTAAGAACTGACAACAATATTCTGCGACAACAATTCAGCCATAGCATTATCAAAGAATCATGTGTTTCACAAGAGAACCAAGCACATCGACACAAGGTTTCATTTTATAAGAGAGTTGGTGAATGACAAGGAAATTTGTTTGGAATTTTGCAGGTCTGAAGACCAACTTGCCGAAATCTTCACAAAGCCATTGGCAAATGACACATTTTAGTATCTGCGTGGTTATCTTGGAATGACAATTTATCCACAGTAAACTCTGTCATAAACAGAGCGTGTCTAAGCTCTGAAACATTTTGTAAATTTTGTTTTAAAAATCCCCATCTGCTTATAATTAAGGGGGAGTGTTGGAAAAATGTAATTACTCACAGATCTGTACTTGACTTCCATCCAACTCTGTCAGAGTCTATACAAGTCAAGATCTTGTCTTTCAGTCTAACAAGAGGAAAGAGTCCATGATTCGGCAATGTAAACCAGCCGAATTTATTTCTGAAGCTAAGTTGTTAGGTAGATAGTTATTACAGTCTTTAATGGTTAGTCAGTCCACCCATGTAGAAGCAATCTTCAGGTTTCCTATAAATAGAAGAAGCAAATTGTAAATCATTTTACACAAACAAACAGACATTAGACAGCAGAGGAACTCTGGGTGAGAAAAGAGAAGTCGAAGCTCAAGCTTCTGTGCATGTGATTTAGTCGAAGAGCTGAAGCTCTGTAGACCAACAAGTCTGGACCGACCAGTTTGTAATCGACAAGTTTGTAATACTTTGTTATTTCCGCATAGTTAAATATATGAAATAGTTTATGTTGAATGCATGATTATTTGGCCGCACATATTTATAAATTTACTTCTGTAAATGTCTTTTACAATTACTGTTAAGTGAAAAGAATAAGAACCCATAAAAATCTCACTACGTGAAAGTTCCAGGTTTTACTACACATTGGTCGACTCAAGTCTTCCTACATATTTGGGCATATGTTTTTATAAGTTATTTGGATTTGTAAATGTGTCCATTTTTACCCTATATTACTCACAGGTGAAAAGCATTTGTAATTTCTTAAGTCTTTAGACTAAGAAACATACTCTGTAAATCTCGACCAAAGTGAACCGACTTGAGTGGTCAGGTGAGTCAGCCGACAAGAAGTGAGCCGACTTGGTCAAAGACAAGAAGTCAACTGACTTGGTCGAAGCAGCCGACTTGGTCGAAGAGAAGAATTCAGCCGACTTGGTCAAAGTGACTGCTATCCTTTAAAGAAAAGATAGGTTTAAATGGCTAAAGATTACATATCACCTTTAAAAGGGATTGAAATCAACCGAGAATTGGAGACCCATGGCACCATTTAAGTCTAACCACTAGTCAACCACAATTAGAAGTGGCACAACTATCGACTATTATAAAGGATTTTGACTATGCACTCATTAATATTGTGCGAGAGGATGAAGAATACAATAGGCCACAGGGGTGCCTCTGCGGGGAAAATGAGTGTGTATGCTTTAATGGTGATGAATAGGAGGTCTCAACTGTTTATTTATGTTTTTATATTTGTGTGGTATGGTAAGTCCATGTATGAATTTGTACTTTCAAGAAAAATAAAATATTTTATGGATAAGGTTCACTTTGTCCTCTCTTATTTAATATATATGGTTCAATGTTGTCCATAATATACATGTATGCCATATGTAAAGATTGCATAAGGTTCAACCTCACCGTGAAACCTCATAGACATTAACTCATAGACTCCAATATTTTTACTTGAACTCATTGTGAAACCTCATAGACATTATGTAAGCCCATGTCATTTATCAATGTTGAATAATGAGAGTCAATTTTGTGCATGTTTGTTTGTGGTAGTTTATAGTGTTTAAATATGCCAAAGAGTATGTTAATGGTTGTTATGTGAAAAAGGAAGGCAAATCATCTATTTTAACTCAATTAAAACTCATTTTAATGCAAATTCAGTTGGAAACCACCTTTGAACTCTAAATGTAAAGAATGTGTATGTATGTTATTCAAGTTACAACCGGCTTCCATGTAGATAAAGAGGATTAACAGAAGACAGGGCACCCTTTCAAGTCTGAGAAAAGACGGATTGCAGGGGAAAGCAAAGGTGAATGGTTCAAATTTGGAGAAACGACACCAAATTTGGCTTCAAATTCGGAATTACTTGTGCAAACAAAATTGCACCGATTGTTTTGGAATTGGATCATTGGAAAGTAAATTTTCAAGCTATACAGGTTTAAATCTTTAAAACAATCCCGTTAAACTTTAGTTGCCTTTATCATTTTGATGGCACATTGATTTTGATGCATTCAACATATAAGACCAACTTCTTTGACCAAAATGTTTCTATAAATTTAAAGAATATACCTTTATGTATATATAAATAATGTTATGATTTTTTTCTCAAAGAATACATATATATATATATAAATAACAAACAAAAACTTTTTCCACTATTTTTAAGTTATTAAAAAAATCAGAACTTCAAAAATTCAATCACTCTTGAAGTTTAATAATTTTATAATTAAATCTTTTTTTATTAAGAAAAAACTAAAACTAAAATTAAAAATATGAAGTTAGATACTCGTGGAGACATTTTACGAACAGATGACAAGTTTTGCCATGGACATAACACCTTCTTCTAGCAAGGATTTCCCCTATAGATCCAGTCCTTTTTCATACTTGATGCAACACATTGCCTCTCGTAAGGATTTCCACTACAAAGGAAATCCTTTTTCATGCCGGATGCAATACTCAACACTTACATCTGACCATGGGAGGAACCAATCCTACCACCATGTCAAAAAGGCACAACACTTACATCTGACCATGGGAGGAACCAAACCTACCACCATGTCAGAAAGTCTCAGCACTTACATCTGACCATGGGAGGCTGTGCCTACCACCATGTCAGAAAGGCTCAGCACTTACATCTGACCATGGGAGGCCCCGCCTACCACCATGTCAGAAAGGCTCAACCCTTACATCCGACCATGGTAGGCCCCGCCTACCACCATGTTAGAAAGGCTCACGGACTCATCACTTCCCCTTGGAAGGAATATCGATCTGATGAACACCAAGCTTCTCTCTGGAGTATTCAAACTTCACTCTGGCTAATGTCTTGGTCAGCACATAAGCTATATGCTCGTCCATCGCAACATAGGGGAGCTTCATCGCTCCTCTCTCCACCATATCCATGATATAGTGGTATTTGATCTGGATATGCTTCGACTTGTCATGGAACACCAGGTTCTCTGACAACTTTACATAACTCTGGTTGTCGCAATATATACAAGTAGCATCCAACTGGAGATCAAACGAATCAGATTGTAGGTTCCTCAACCACACTACCTCACAACTAGCCAAACAAGTTGCGACATACTCTACTTCGGCTGTACTCAGTGCCACACAAGATTGCTTCCTACTAAACCAAGAGATCATACTTGATCCCATACTAAAGCATCACCTCAAAGTGCTCTTCCTATCAATGGCACTGCCTGCCCAATCTAAATTCACATAAAATTCAAGGTTAATCTTACGATTCACCTCATTTTTTAGCCCATAATCAAATGTACCCTTCAGGTATCTCAAAATATGATTTGCAACAATCAAGTGAACATGTCTCAGATCCGTTAGGAATTGGCTCAATGTGTTCACAACAAAGCAAATATCCAGTCTTGTATTCATCAGGTACATCAAGGACCTAATCATTTGACGATACATCATAGCATCAACCGACTCTGATGAAGCATCACTCAATAGCTTCAGGTTCGATTCCATAGGTGTGGTCATGACCTTGTATTCCATCATCCCGAACCTCTTCAAGATCTCTATTGCATACTTCCCTTGTCTCAAGGAAATTCCATCTGCATTCTACCACACCTCCATGCCTAGAAAGTAGTGCATCATACCCAAGTCCTTCATCTTGAACTCAGTAGCAAGATTCCTCTTCGTATCAGCAATCAACCCATCCTCACCTGTTACAAACAGGTCATCTACATACAATAGGAGTATCACTAGGTTTCCTTCTTCAACCTTGTAGTGAAGGTTGGAATCCGCTTTACTCTTGGTAAATCCCAAACTAGTCAAGAAGCTATCAATCCCGTCGTACCATGTCTTGGGTGCCTGTTTCAAACCGTATAGAACTTTCTTCAATTTACACACATGAGTTTCCCTGTCATGTGTCTCAAAATTGAGTGGTTGTTCCACATACACTTCCTCTTCCACTACACCATTCAAGAAAGCAGTCTTGACATCCATCTAGTGTATCTTCCATTTCATCACTACATCTAGGGAAAGTACTGATCTGATGGAAGTGTATCTGGCTACAGGTGCAAAAGTTTCTTCATAATCTATTCCTTCTTTCTAGGAGAAGCCACGAGCCACAAATATTGCTTTATATTTCTCTATACTTCCATTTGCAGCATGCTTGATATTGTAGATCCACTTGGAAGTCACAACAGACTTCCCCTTTGGTATTGGGACAACATCCCAGACATAATTCTTCATGATCGACTTGTATTCATAATTCTTCATGATCGACTTGTATTCCTCGATCATAGCATCTTTCCATTCTTTCTTCTTTGTCGCTTCTTTATAGTTGGAAGGTTCTTTATCAATGATGCCACATAATAGGGCTACATATCCGGAGTAGGACATAGTTCTCTTCCTTTCTCTGTGCATTTCTTCTAGAGCCCCATATCTTTATGCACCTTGGATAGCCTCCCGTACCCATGCAAGTTTCCTCTTGTGAGGATTCTTCTCCTAGGGTAGATCTACAGGTTCCTAGGATTCTTTTATTTCTCGATATTTTTCTTGAGTTGCATCGTTCATAGTTGTATATTGAATTCTGGGTACTTTTGTTTCTTCAGGTTCTCCAGCAGGTTTCTTTCTGGATTTGTTGTAAGCTGAATCTTTGTCAAATGTTACGTCCCTGTTGATATCGATCTTTCTAAATCCTGGGAAGTATATTCTGTAAGCATTCGATCTTTCACTATATCCCATAAATATACCCTTCCTCCTTGAAGGATGTAACTTTGTCCTCTTTTCTTTCAAAATGTGTATGTATACTAGACAACCAATCATTCTAAGATGACTGACTTCTGGTTTCTTACCGAAGAAGACTTCTTCAGGTGTCTTGTTCTCGAGTACTCTATGTGGAATACGGTTCTGTACATACATAGCTATTCTAGTAGCTTATGCCGATAGATGCATGGCAAGATCTTGATTATGAAGCATTTCCCTTGCAGCTTCCATGATCGCTCTATTATTGTTAGATTTTTATCATTCAAGCTAGAATTATGATATTAGGATCTTTTAACTGAGAGAATAACAAGCACAACAAAAGAGACAAGAGAGACAAAGAATTTTCCTCGGGGAAACCATAAAGGAGAAAACCCCGCATCTTTTTCAGAGATAGAATCAGCACCAAAGGTAAAACTGAAAAATAGTAAGATGATCTCCCGATAGCAGCAGTCTCTCTCTCTCACACTGAGAGAGCTTCTCCTCTCTCACTCATGCGCCCCAATGAGTGTGTGTGTGTATGAGTATAATAAATAGAGAGGCTCTCACTCTCTATTTATATTCTTTCGTTCACTTGGAACCCACTCCAACATGTCGGCCTCACTTAACAATTACTTACTAGAGCTGAAATCTCTAAGAGTGTCTAATAACCCTAGTGCCCCACCACTTGTGGGGACTTTTCCTCCTCTGACCAATAGGAGGGTAACACAATGGTGGGGAATATTGCCTCAACTTATAATGACTCACCTAGGGTCGACCTCACTTAGGATAGTCTAATAACCCAAGGGCCCCATAATTGTGGGGACTTTATTTAACCCTTGACTAATAGGAGGGTTACCCACAATGACTTGACATGACTTTCTCATTATACAAACTTCCCGTAATAAACATCGGGTTATGACATGATACATTGCAATACATCCCAGAATAAACATCAGGTTACAATACATAAGAAATACGAATGAATACATTCCGAAGTTACAATTACATCAACACTCCCTCTTAACTAGGAAGGTATTCTCTCGACATAATTTATTAGCATAAGTCTTCTTCTCTGTATCATCTGGATCATCATTGAGTTCTCCTCATCTTCATCTTCGAGTCATCTTCATCTAGATCTAGATCATCACTCGATCTGGATCATCATCACTGAATCTAAATCATCACTCGATCTGGATCATCATCACTGGATTTGGATCATCACTCGATCTGGATCATCATCATTGAATCTAGATCATCACTCGATCTAGATCATCATCACTGGATATGGATCATCATCACCGGATCTGGATCATCACTGGACATCATCACTGGATCTAGATAATCACTGCTGGATCATCATCACTGGATCTAGATCCTCACTCGATCAGGATCAGTACCACGGGTGCTATCTCATGATTCTTCTCGTCACAGAAAGTTCTATAGAGCCAACCCTTTTTCATGCTAGTTGTAGGCCTAGCCTCCATGTAGGTCTTCTTCAGTGCTTATATCTGACACTAAGTTAGAATGGCCCACCCAACACTTACGTTTGACCTACTCGTCAAAAAGGCACGCCCAACACTCACATCTGATCATGTAGGAACAAATCCTATAATCATATCAGAAAGGCCCATCACTCACATTCACTAGCATGATAGGAACTCAAAATACTATCATCTATGAAAAGGCTCAACACTTACAACCACCAGCATGATAGGAACCCAAACTACTATCATTTGTGGAAAGGCACAACACTCACATCCACCAGCATGGTAGGAACTCAAACTACTACCATATGTGGAAAGGCACAACACTTACAATCACTAGCATGGTAGGAACTCAAACTATTACCATCTGTGAAAAGGCACAACACTTACAATCACCAGCATGATAGGAACTCAAACTACTATCATTTGTGAAAAGGCACAACACTTACAATCACCAACATGATAGGAACTCAAACCACTATCAACTCTGAAAAGGCACAGCACTTACAATCACCAGCATGATAGGAACTCAAACTACTATCATCTGTGAAAAGGCACAGCACTTACAACCACCAGCATGATAGGAACCCAAACTACTATCATCTGTGGAAAGGCCACTGCACTTACATCTGATCATGTGGGAACACATCCCTTAGTCACATTAGAATGGCTCTCCGTCCTAGACTGAGGATTCCTGGTACCTCACCAGGTAGCTTCATTCAAAGAATGGCGGTAGCCCTTATATCTGATACCAAGTCAGAATGGACAACACTCACATCTAACATGGGAGGAACCTTATCCTTTAGCCATGACAGAATGGTTTATCCCTTACATCTGATCAAGTGGGAACACATCCCTCTATCACATCAGAATGGCCATGCACTCATATCTAACCATGTGAGAGAACATCTCACGGTCATATCAGAACGGCCCTCAGTCCTAGACTGAGTTTTATTGGTACCTCACCAGGAAGCTCCATTCAAAGAATGGTAATAGCCCTTATATCTTATCATGTAGGAACCAATCCTACAGTCATATTAGAATGGCTCAACACTCATATCTGACATGGAAGTAACCAATCCTCTCACCATGACAGAATGGATCAGCCCTTACATCTGACCATGGAGGGAACCAATCCTCTCACCATATCCCTGATATAGTGATACTTGATCTCGATATGCTTTGACTTGTCATGGAACACTGGTTTCTCTGAAAACTTCATGCAACTATGGTTGTCACAATGTATACAAGTAGCATCCAGTTGGAGATCAAATAAATCAGGCAGTAGCTTCCTTAGCCATACTACCTCACAACTAGTTGAACAAGCTGCAACATACTCTGCTTCAGCTGTACTCAGTGCCACACAGGATTGATTCCTGCTAAACCAAGAGATCACACCTAATCCCATACTGAAGCAACACCTTGAAGTGCTCTTCCTATCGATGGCATTGCCTGCCTAATCTGAATCAACATAACCCTCCAGGTTAATCTTTTGATTCGCATCGTACTTGAGCCCATAATCAACTGTACCCTTCAGGTACCTCAAAATATGCTTTACAACAATCAAGTGAACATTTCTCGGATCTGTCAAGAACTGGCTCAAGGTGTTCAAAACAAAGCAAATGTCTGGTCTCGTGTTCGTCAGGTACATCAATGACCCAATCATCTGACGATACATCGTAGCATCAACCGACTCTGATGAAGCATCACTCGATAGCTTTAGGTTCGATGCCATAGGTGTGGCCATAGCCTTGCAGTCCATCATCCCAAACCTCTTCGGGATCTCTATTGCATACTTCCCTTGTCCAAGGAAGATTCCATCTGTACTCTGCCACACCTCCATACCTAGAAAGTAATGCATCATCCCCAAGTCCTTCATTTCGAACTCAGCAACAAGATTTCTCTTCGTATCAACAATCAACCCATTCGTATCTGTCACAAATAGATCATCTACATACAGTAGAAGCATCACTAGGTTTCCATCCTCAACCTTGTAGTAAAGGTTGGAATCTACTTTACTCTTGGTAAAGCCTAGAGTTATCAGTAATATATCCATCTTGTCGTACCATGTTGAACCTTATATCTTTTGCAGTCACTCCCTCTGAAGCAGAGCATCATACTCCCTTTGTCTTGCGTACTTTATGCACTGAAACAATCTATACTGGAGTGACAAGTAGCTTCCTATGCTACTAATATTCTATGTGACCATCTAGTGTATAGACTTGCATCTTCAACCTTGTAGCAAAGGTTAAGATCTTCATCAAGCTCATCATATATGTGTTTAAACTCTTACTGGTTCCAAATGTCTCTTCGTAGTCTAGGCCTTCTTTTCGTGAGAAGTCTCGTGCTACGAATCTTGCTTTGTATCCCGCGATGTTTCCATCTACTGCATGATGGAACTATGAACTTCTCTTTAGGTCTTGATACTGCATCCTAGACATCATTCTTCTTGAACTGGTCTTTCCTTTCTTCTTGGTGGCTGGAAGGTTCTGCATCAATGATGTCACTGCACTCGTCATATTATTCTTTGTCTTTGAGCTGTCGTCACTTGTTCTTCGGAACAAGTCTTCATTCTTCTTTGCTTGTAGGTGATTATGTATGCGATCTTTCCTACAAGTCAAATGCATTTGTATGGTTAGAAATATTTCATAACGAATATTCATACTGGAAAATTCTTATGCATAAATATATGATCATGCAACTACTTTAGCCAATACAACATTCATCCATATCTCACTGAAACTTTCTAGATGCCTTCCATCTCTACCAGGACAACATTGAGATTGTGCACTAATCCAATATGTCAGCAAAGAGGTTTCATTCTAGATAAGTAGCAATGGAGAGTTGTATAGCACCATGAGCTACTTACCCATCACATGCATATTAGTAGTATACTGTCGTCAATGCAAACATCCTATCATGCATAATACATCAACTGAATATAAAAAAATGCATAACAAAAACAATATCATGAAAATACAATTGAATACTTATCTTTATTTGTTTCGTGGGTAGACTCCTTCTTGAGCCTTCATCTTCATCCTCTTCTTCATTCATAATAGCGTCGTTTCTTATCCAAATGCTAAGGTGGATAAGAGGTTCTTCAAGAGTTGAGTTCTTCATATTCCTCATCGCTTGAGGTATCTTCTTTGGAAGGTGAGAGCTTGATCTTCAGTTGCTTCCATCTTCTCTTATCTTCTTATGAGTCGAGATTCCTCTTCTTTCCAGAGTCCACTGAAAGTAATCACTTCCTTCTGGAACACATTCCTCGAATGAATGAATCCCATGATCTTGGGAGGCCATTCAAGGTGGCCATCACCACTTCTAGATTCTTCACTTCTTCTTTTACCGCTTCAAGTTGTTCTTTGATTTGAGAGACCCTTATGGCTGCATGGTCTCTACATTTTGGATCTTCACATTCTTCAACTGGTTTCTTAAGGTCATCTTCTGATGTATGTTCTTCCCTTCAAATAGCTTGGTCAAGGAATCAAACATCTTCGGTTTTTTTAGGGAAGACACTTGTAGTACAATTTGATTCATGACTCAATCAGCAATGATATTCTTGGCCTTGACCAAGTTCTTCTTGTGTAAGGCTTCTAGCCTCATCTCCCTCTGGAATTGGAACCTCTCTACTCATGTAGGTGTCCAATTCATTTTCTTCATAGAGATCATATACTTCCATGCTTAGAAGTTGTCAAATTCACCAAGCTTATCATCAAGCTGATGTGATAGATCATTTTGAAATGAGAAGCTCAAATGAAAATAGCAAAAGAATATATCTTACCGATTTGAGGTGTCCATCCTGGTTCCGGATCTGGCTGATCTAGGGTTTGTCACAAAAACCATAATTTTAAAAACTTGGAATCTTTCAAATCTGATTGGATAGACAGATAGATCTCTTCAAATGGAGTTGTCCAATGTACTCATTTTCTGAAAATAGTGGAAGGAGGCTCCTAGAACAGGAAGCCCTAGTTTTCCAATTTCTTCTGCAGAAATTCCTGTCACTGTTTCTGTGATATCTTTGAAATTACTATTCCTTTATGTCTGCAATTTCTTGCTGAGGTAACCTTGCATGTACATGTTCCAAAACCATAGGCTTCATCAGAATTTGTTTCACAAATTGGGACTTATGATCCTTTTCCCAAGGTGACCTATTGATGGACTGTTCAGAACAACGAAGTTGTACAGACTTCCATGTGTCACTGGTTCATCTTCTGAGTCTAAACTTTGGAACAAAAAAATTACAGTCTGTTCCCTTTCTGGAACATCTTTAGGAATTCCATTTGGACCTCTGTAGCCCAAGATATTTCAATTCTGCCCAGGTGTCCTGTTTAGGGATGAATTCTGGAAGAGGCTAGAACCCTAACTTGGAGGAATCATATCTCCCAGAATATAGTGAATATGAGGCTGAATGTTGGATAAACTGTTCATCAGGATTTTATCTTCGGTACCTATAATTTTCCGCTCCTGAGACTTCACCAATATTAGGATATAGTGAATGTACCAAAACTTAGCAGTTTTAGTATTTAGGATTTTTCTAGCTCGGGGTCAAACTAGGATTTGACTTTCCCGGAGTTTCACCCAACCAAATTTTTTGATCTAGGTCTCTAAACTTCGATTTTGATGAGGAGAAAAATCCTATCCTGGGCTAACTCAAAAATTCATTTTCTATAGAAATCCCTAATTTCCGCATCGAAAACTGAAAATGCTCGGAATCGAATTCCGCTTCGACAGAAAGATGCGCCCTTCAATGGAGAGTCAGCCTAGCATACTTTTGTTGATGGATTGTGGAGAGAGACCTAAAAAGTAAGAATCCCTAGATTCTACAACTACACAATGTCTTCTTCTCAGATTAGCTCTGATACCATGTTAGATTTTTATCATTCAAGCTAGCATTATGATCTTAGGATCTTTTAACTGAGAGAATAACAAGCACAACAATAAAACATAAGCACAACACAAGAGACAAGAGACACAAAGAATTTTATTCAAGGAAACCATAAAGGAGAAAACCCCGCAACTTCCTCAAAGATAGAATCATCACCAAAGGTAAAACCAAAAAACAGTAAGATGATCTCCCGACAGCAGCAGTCTCTCTCTCTCTCACTGAGAGAGCTTCTCCTCTCTCACTCATGCGCCGCAATGAGTGAGTGTGTGTGTATGAGTATGATAAATAGAGAGGCTCTCACTCTCTATTTATATTCTTTCATTCACTTGGAACCCACTCCAACATGTCAGCCTCACTTAACAATTACTTGCTAGAGCCGACATCTCTAGGAGTGTCTAATAACCCCAGTGCCCCACCACTTGTGGGGACTTTGCTTCCTTTGACCAATAGGAGGGTAACACAATGGTGGGGACTATTTCCCCGACTTACAATGACTCATCTAGGGTGTACTTCACTTAGGATAGTCTAATAACCCAAGGGCCCCATAACTGTGGGGACTTTAACCCTTGACCAATAGGAGGGTTACCCATAATGACTTGACATGACTTCCTCATTATAGAAACTTCCCAGAATAAACATCGGGTTATGACAAGACTCAAATATATTACAATACATCCCGGAATAAACATCAGGTTACAATACATAAGAAATATGGATGAATACATTCTGAAGTTACAATTACATCAACAGTTATTTCTTTCTGCAACCCCATTCTGTTGTGGATTATATGGAGTGGTCAACTCCCTCTTAATCCCTAGATCTCTGCATAATTCTTTGAATTCATTTGATGTGAATTCTCCGCCATTTTCTAATCGAAAATTCTTGATTTTATTTTCTGTGTGGTTCTCAATCAAGAATTTGAATTCTTTGAACTTGTTGAATACTTCATCTTTGTTTTTCAAGAAGTATATCCATGTCTTCCTAGAAAAATCATCAATGAAAGAAACATAGTATACATACCCACTCAATGAATTGGATGACATTGGACCGCATACATCGGAGTGGATGATTTCCAAGATTCTTTTTGCCTTGCTCTTGCTACTTGGGAATGTCTTCTTTGTGTTCTTTCCTTTCGCACATCCTTTGTAGACACCATCATGTTTTGCCATAATTTATGGAATACCCTCAACAACTTTGCTTACAAGTGGTAGTGCTCTATAGTGCACATGTGCAAGCCTTCTATGCCAAAGTTCATTTGGCTCTACTGAGTCATGGACCACTGCTTGTTCTAGTTTGTTGTTTATCTTGTATAATCCTCCCTCTTGCTCTCCAATCACAACTGCATCATCTATAGTCTTTCCCTATGACCACATAAGGACTTGGCCATCTACAAATGCAACCCTCATGCCTTTTTCATTTAATATAGAGATGGAGAGGAGGTTCTTCTCTAGTCCTGGTACAAACAAGAAATCCTTCATCTTCATAGACTTTCCAGAGTCTATCTTATAGGAGGATTCACCACTACCTTTTATGGGATACTAGTAGTCATCCCCAAGTTTCACCTTGTGAGGTGACTCATGTTCAAACAGTTTCACAAAGGATTGTTTGAATCCAGTCATATGCTTGGAAGCCCCACTATCTATAAGCCAATCATTGCTTCCATGTGTGATAGTTCCCGTGAGAGCAGAAATCAAAACATATTGTTCATCACTTGAAGAATCTTCACTTTCTTGTTTGACTCTCTTCTTGGAAGGTTCATCATCCTCTACAGCGTGAGCATGATGTCTTCTTTTGTAGTTCTTTTTCTTTTCAGAGCCACCTTTGTTTTTGGGAGAGTTTCTGGAGATGTGTCCTTTCTCATCGCATGTAAAGCATCTGATACTAGAAAGATCTCTGTTAAATATTCTAGGTTTATCTCTCTGGTGAGAGTGCTTACCTTTGTGACGATGATAGTCCATTCTTCTTTTCTTGGAGTTCACTGAGAGAGCTTGATCTTCACTTCCCATTTTTTCTTCTAGAGCTACTATTCGAGATTCTTCTTATGAGCATTCCTGCCACAATCTTCTGAAGGTGACTAGTTTTCTTCTAGCACAAATTCCTTGAATGAAGGAGTCCCAAAACCTAGGGAGACCATTCAAGGTGGTCATCACAATTTTTGCATTCTCTACTTCTTCATCCACTGCTTCAAGTTGTTCTTTGATCTGGGAGACCCTTGTAAAGTATGATTGTATCGTCTCTGCATTTTAGATCTTCACATTCTTCAACTGGTTCCTCAAAGTCATCTTCCGGTTTATGTTCTTCCCTTCAAATAGCTTGGTTAAGACATCAAACATCTCTTTAGGTTCCTTTAGGGAGGACACATGTGGTATGAGGTGATCCTTGATAGGAGCCAATAGTAATCCTCTTATCCATGACCAATTTCTTCTTGTGTAAGGCCTTAGCCTCATCTCCCTCTGGAACTGGAACCTCTTCACTGATGTAAGAGTCCAAATCATTTTCTTCCAGGACCAGGGAGATCCTATACTTCCAAGCTTGAAAATTATCAGCTCCCTCAATATTTTCATCAAGCTTGGTGTGATGAGACATCTTAACAGAGAACCTCAAATGGAAATAAAAAAGATTTAGATCTTACCAATTTGAGAAGCTGAAAACTGGATCTGGAGCTGATCTTTTGCAGTGCTGGTTTTCTAGTTCCAGGGAAAATTAGGGTTTGACTTTCCCGAAGTTCTACCCAACCAAAAACCTCGATTTTTGTCTCTAAACTTCAATTTTGAGGAGGAGAGAAATCCTAGCCTAGGCTCACTTAAAATTTCCACTTCTGTGAAAATCCCTAATTTCCCGATGTAGTGGTAGGTCAAAAATTGAAATAGCTCAGAATCAGATTCTGCTTCGATAGAAAGATGCGCCCTTTAATGGAGATTCAGCCTATCCTCCTTTTGCCAATGGATTGTGGAGAGAGACCCAAAAAGTAAGAAGCCCCAGCTTTCTCAGCTGTACAATTTCTTCTTCTCAGGTTATCCTTGATACCATGTTAGATTTTTATCAATTAGACAGTATTACCTTAGGATCTTATCTGAGAGAATAACATTCACAACAATCAGTCATAAGAGACAATGGACACAAAGATTTTCCTCGGGGAAACCATAAAGGAGAAAACCCCGCAACTTCCTTAGACATAGAATAAGCATTAATGGTAGCAATAAAACCAAATACAATAATATGATATCCAACAACAGTAAAGCCCAAAGACAATAAGATGGTATCCAACAGCAGTAAAACCCAAAGACAATCTTCTTCCTAAGAGACTCTTTGGTCAATCTGATGACATGGTTGTATTATACATACAACAATATAGAGTTCCAAACTCTCAAAATATTTTTATCATCATCCTATGAGATGTGGAGGGCATTTCCCTGAGGCCACTTAGGCAGATTTACACTCACACAATTTTTGCTCTCTCTTAAACTAGGTCCAATTTTCATAAAACACTTATTTGGAAGGTCCATAACATCTCCCTCGGGCACTTTTAGAACAATATGAAGATATGGTCAAGTAGAAAAAACACCAATATACAAGACCCCCATGTGGTGCAGGTATTTTAACCAACACAAGATTTGTGGCGGACATTTTCCTAAGGCCAATTGAGCCAGTATTCCAACACTTAGTCTTTTTTACTTGCTTTGATGCAAAACCCTGTTTTGGAATACCTAGAACTTTCTTCTCAGAGGTGATGAAGTCAAACTCAGACCATGGTTGGATAGCGACTATAACAAGCTGAAGCATAGTACCATGGTGCATGCATTTTTATCAAAACCTAAATTATGGTGCGACCATTTTTATGTATTTAATTCCTGTAGCTCACCTTTTTTTATTTCAGTAAAAGAACATTCTGTTTTTTTTCTAACCAAATTAGAAAACCTATTTTCCACACGTGTGATCTCTAGAACAGAAGCTGACACTAGGGATAGATGCACATATCAACAGACTACATCTTGACAGTTTCATATTAATTTTATCATTAACACCTAAGATGGCGTGCATTTTCCTGAGACAACTTAGGTAGATTTACTAGTACTGAAACAGGGCAAAACCTACCAGAAGGCACTTTTGGAAAATTAGTAACTTCATCCTCAGAGACCTTTTTGACAATTTTATGATACGGTTAGGTGCACCAATCAACAATATAGAGGAATGTACCTTCATAATAATTTAATACATCAAATAGAAATTATAGCGGACATTTTATAGAGGCCACTTAGGTAGTTTTACCAGCAGATTTTACATAGACAATTTGTGCCATTTTCAAGGTGGATTTTTCATGTCAGCAAAACCATGAAAAAATGATACCAGAGGATGTAGGACACATCACTAAGCACAACACAACTTGTCTCATCCTCAAACTCTTCTTCATTTTCCGTAGGCGTGCATTTTACTAGAGTAGTGCAAATATGGCTAGGAGGCACTTTTGGAAAATTGATATCTTCTTCCATAGAGACTCTTTTGTCTATATGATGACATGGTTGTATTATCATACAACAATATAGAGTTCCAAACTCTCAAAATATTTTTATCATCATCCTATGAGATATGGAGGGCATTTCCCCGAGGCCACTTAGGCAGATTTACACTTGGATAATTTTTGCTCTCTTAAACTAGATCCAATTTTCATAAAACACTTATTTATCAGGTCCATAACTTCTCCCTCGGGAACTTTTAGAACAATATGAAGATATGGTCAGGTAGAAAAAACACCAATCTACAAGACCTCCATGTGGTGTAGGAATTTTCTTCAACAGACAATTTGTGGCGGGCATTTTCCCAAGGCTAGCTAAGACAGTATTCCAACACTACGTCATTTTTACTCGCTTTGATGTAAACCCCTGTTTTGGAATACCTAGAACTTTCTCCTCAGAGGTGATGAAGTCAAACTGAGACCATGGTTGGATAGCCACTATAACAAGCGAATCCTACTACCATCGTGCAGGCATTTTTCTCAAAATCTCAATTATGGTGCATGCATTTTTCTGTATTTAATTCCTGTAGCTTACCCTTTTTTTTATTTCAGCAAAAGAACATTCTGTTTTTTTTTCTAACCAAATTAAAAGACCTATTTTCCACACCTATGATCTCCAAAATAGAAGCTGACACCATGGATAGATGCACATATCAACAGGCTACATCCTTACAGTCTCATATTAATTTTATCATTAACACCTAAGATATGGCGTGCATTTTCCTAAGCCAACTTAGGCAGATTTACTAGTACTGAAACAATGCAAAACCTGCCAGAAGGCACTTTTGGAAAATTAATAACTTCATCCTCAGAGACCTTTTTTACAATTTTATGATATGGTTAGGTGAACCAATCAACAATATAGAGGGTTGTACCTTCATAATAATTTAATACATCAAATAGAAATTATAGCAGGCATTTTATAGAGGCCACTTAGGTAGTTTTACCAGCATATTTTACACTTAGACAATTTGTGCCATTTTCAAGGTGGATTTTTAATTTCACCAAAACCATGAAAAAATAATACCAAAGGATGTAGGACACATCACTGAGCACAACACAACTTGTCTCACCCTCAAACTCTCCTTCATTTGCCTTAGGAGGGAATTTTACTTGAGTAGTGCAAATATGGTTGGGAGGCACTTCTAGAAAATTGATATCTTCTTCCTCAAAGACTCTTTGGTCAATTTGATGACATGGATGTATTATACATACAACAATATAGAGTTCCAAACTCTCAAACATACATTCAACAATGCACAATAACATACATTGGTGACCACTAAGAATTGGATGGGCTAATCTCTTGGGCTATGTGTACTTTGTAGATAACAAGTATTAAGCTTATTATTTTATAGAAAATAGAAAGCACTCCATGGTATTCTTGTATCATTGATTGTCGAGATGTAAAATATTCTCGCTGTCCTGAATCAGAGAAGGCATAGTTTCACTGTAAATTATGTTCCAAAATATTAAATCTTTGATTTATGATACATTTGATAAAGTCACATGGAGCTCATATTAGCTTTTTCTATTTTCTTGGAGTGATTTATTTATTTCCATTACTTTGGTGAATACCCTTTCTAAAAGATTGGGTCCAATTTCATAATGTTCAATGCAGTAAATCTACAATTTGACCACCTTATAATAAATTGGATCACCATTCACATGATCTTAGTGTCTGTTGGATGGGTGCATGATTGGAAGGTGTGCAAGTATGTTTATGTTGACTTAAATCTAAATGCTAGAAATGATAAAAAATAAATTACATAATAGCCACTATGATGTTTTGGCCATTGTGTTACAATCATCAAAACCTCGTTTTGACAATCTAATATCTTGATCCATGCAATCAATGTCCAGACCCCACAAGTACATGTAATTCTTCTAATTGGGTTTCTTTCTTATTTTAATGTTCATGCTACTATTTATATGTTATCAACTTTTAATTGTCTGATTCATGTGGTAGGAAATCCACGCAGTGGATGGAGTCTGCTGTAGTTTCGAAGACTATTATAATAAAATCTTGCATCTAAGTAACTAATCATGCTTGACCTTTACATATTAAATTCTTTGGGAACCCGCCCTTTTTTTACTAATTTAGTTGGCTTCTTTTAGAGTATTAGTGAGCTATGACTAATCGCTTGAGATATTAGTAGTGCTCCACGGGGACTTGTCGTGAAGGGTTGGGATCGTGTTTCTCGTGTTTCCTGCATCCTCGGGATAGAGGAACGACGAGAGAAACGTTTCTGTGTTAATATTGCCCCTTTCCCCAATTCTTACAGGGTTCTAGCTCAATTGTAGAGCGCTTGCTTTACAAGTAGGAGGTTGAAGGTTCGATTCCTTCGTTCCCTAATGATATTGCAATAATGATGTTTTAAATTATGCCTACGAGGGGGGTTATAAAATGACTTCATATGACCCTATGAGGGGGATTCATAACCACCCCTAATAGTTTGTAAAGTTTTTTAGGGGGGGTCTCAAACCGCCTCCGTAGGTACCTACTAGGGGGGTTTTGAACCATCGCCGTAGGTACCTACGAGGGGGTTTTGAACCGCCTCAGTATGTACCTATGAGGGGGGTTTTGAATCTACTCTGTATGAACCTACGAGGGGGGTTTATAACCACCCCAACGTTTTATAATAGGGAATTTCACGGGCTGTTTTGAACCGCCCTCATAGGTACCTACAAGGGGGGTTTATATCTGCCCTTAAAAGTGACTTTTGTAGGGGGTTTAGAACCGCCCCCAAAAATCACTTTTAGGGGC
>LPNX010747844.1:7415-76222 GCA_001517045.1 Pseudotsuga menziesii | reverse complement strand
GTTTAGAACCGCCCCTAAAAGTCACCTTTTGGAGGCGATTTTGATTTCTTCCAGAACCACCCCTAAAAGTCACCTTTTGGACACGGTTTTGATTTCTTCCAGAACTGCCCCTAAAAGTGAAATCTTTTAGCATTGGTGCTATTAGGGGCGGTTCTCTAAAGACTGCCACCAAAGCTAAAACTACCTCTAAAAGTGACTTTTAGAGGCGGAAGACAACCGCCCCTTACTGTCAAATTTGTTGTAGTGACATTTGTTTTGTGTTTGATGATTCCTTCATATTTGAAATCTTTTTCAAACTCCAAATAAGTAAATTCATCTCCATTATCCGTCCTTAAACACTTGATTGTCCTACCAATTCTTTTTCCCACCATAACTCTAAATTGTTTAAATGTATTAAACACAACAACTTTTCTTTTTAGGACATAGACCCAAACCTTTCTAGAAAATTCATCTACAAATAATACATAATATTTTGTTCCCCCATAGGAAATGGTAGGAGATGAACCCAACAAATCAGAATGAATGTAGACAATAACACCTTTTCTAACATGACTACCTGCTTTAATTTTTTTGTCTACACTGCTTTCCATAAATACAATGTTTACAAAACATCAAATTCAGAGTTTTCAAGTTTGGAAGTAATTTACGATTCATTAATACATGAAGTCATTTTTCACTCATATGACCAAGACGTTGATGCCATAGCTGAGTGGATCCTGACTCTTCATCAGATACTAATGCTATACCATTAACTTGTGTCCTTCCAACCGATTTGTAAAGGTTTCCTGTCATCTGTTCCTTCATGACCACTAAATCACCCTTGGAAACTTTTAGAGTTCCATAAAAACCTGTAAACTTATGACCACAAGAATTCAATACTCACAAAGAAAATAATTTTTCTTTAACTCAGGTACATGTATAACATCTGTAAGTGTTCTTATTAATCCATAAAAAAAATTAATTTTAATACTTCGAACCCCAACAGTTTTACGTGAATGATTGTCTCCTAAAAGAACTATTCCATCATTTATTGTTTAATAGGAATCAAACCAATATTTATGAGGACATATATGGTGCAAATCACTAGAGTCTATTAGCCATTCCTCGTTATATACATAAATATTACAAATATACAAGACCTCATCAATCATACCTGAATCAGAAGACTTAATTGAATTTTCCTCTGACTTGGAGTCATCCTTCTTGATATTCATAAATATTACATATAGACAAGACCTCATCGATCATACCTGAATCAGAAGACTTAACTGAATTTGCCTCTGACTTGGAGTCATCCTTCTTGGATTCTTGTCTCTTCCAACAGTCCTTCTTGAGATGACCAGTTTTGTCACAATACCAACATTTTAATTTGCTCTTTCTGCTCACAAGCAAAGCTTCAGGGGAAGAGGTTTCAAGACTAGATTTCTTCCTTAATTCCTCATACAATAATGCTCCAACAGCATTGTCAAATTCTAAAATATCAGTTGTACTAAGGCTAATGGAAGAAACTACTTGACCCCAAGATTCAGGTAAAGTACATAAGAGATTGACTGCTTTATCTTCATCATCAATTTTAACCTCCACACTATTCAACTGGAAAATAAGAGTATTAAAAACATTTAAATGATTCGCAATCTTCGTACTTTATTTCATTCTCATACCGTACAACTGTCGCTTCAAGTAAATTTTGTTTGCCACTGATTTGGTCATATACAGACTTTCTAACTTGTTCCATAGACTCGCTGATGATGTTTCTCCAATAATGTTGAACAACACATAATCCACAAGACATAATTGAATTAATGTTGAACAACACATAATCCACAAGACATAATTGAATTGTGCTTAGCGCTTTTTTCCATCTAAAGCTCTCTGTAAGCCCTGCTGAACTAATAAATCCCTGCTGAACTAACTTCCATAGTTCAAAATTGTTTTTACCATTAATTTTTTCAATCTCAAACTTTGTGCTAGAAATTATTGAAAATATATATTTTTTCCTGAAAATATATAAATTTTCTCGAAAAATATTCCCGAACAAAAAACAACCGTAAATTCTCCTAAGTTTGAATGACTTTTATATATATATATATATATATATATATATATAACTTCCAATAAATAAAAAGTTAGCACTGTTTTTTTTAAATCCAGAACTCCAATAAATAAAAATATATAAATTTCTCCAAAAATATTCCCGAACAAAAAACAACCATAAATTCTCCTAGGCTTGAATGGCTTATATATATATATATATAACTTCCAATAAATAAAAAATTAGCACGTTTTTTTTTAATTCCAGAACTCTAATAAATAAAAAATTACCACTGCTTTTTTTATAAAAAAATTATTGCTTTGTAGGATTCACCTCCACGCACACGCAACAACAACCAATAATGGCTGCGCTGACACCGTCTTGATGGTCCTCACCACTCGACTCTTCCACACGTAGGCTGCTCACAACGGTTCTTAACCAGTTCCTCCACAGATTTGCGTCCAAACAACAGTGTCTTTCAGCAAGGAACACGCAAGATGCTCCCAGCAGCGAGATTTCCAGCTTCCTCCAGCAACGAGCTCTCCTACGTGGTGTCTTCTGGTGGGAAGAGATGGCGATCAGTGGGCTCACAACATATATGCATTCTGACAGACTCTTCACTTCAACTACAACAAAGCTTCACGACTTCTTCTCCATAGCCAGGTTCTCCCTTGCAGCAAAAGGTCTCCAGCAGATTCGTGCAGACAGCTTCATGTGTGGGCCTTCCAATAACAGTAACTAGAAGGTCCTCCATGCTGGGTTCTTCCCTCTCCTCCACGTTGTGCCACCCTCTTCACTGCTCTTCTTTTACCCATGCTGGGTTCTTCTTTCTTCACGTCCAACACTACCAGATATTCTTCTCACATCCAATGTCTCTCTTCAGACGGGCTCTGATACCACTTGTTAATAATCATAGATACATTAGACAATCAAACAATGAACAACACCATACAAAACACCAACATTTCATGTGGTAAAACCTCAGAGGGGAAACATCCACACGTGATCCACACAGACAGAGAAGCTCATTAATGAAGAAGGAGATATTACATGACAAGTCTCAGCCTCATAGACAACTCACAACATTACATATCCCAACCATGCACTATATATTTCATGAAATAAGTTACATGAGTAAACTATTGCCAGTTATGCCGGTTATGAGAAACTTCCCGTAAACACTTGTAATGAGAAACCTCCCATAAACCCATTAGTTTAGTTGTCATTTAACATTTTTTAACATCATAAGTTAGCGCCTCTTACATTAAGTGGTGTTAATGTTGTGATATTAATGTCACTTAAATCATGTGGTGCTAATGTAATGATATTAGAACCACTTATGTTATGTAGTGTTAAAATGTTGATAGCATTTGTTAATCTTATTGTAAATGACAAGGCTTATCATATATGTTAAGAGAAATGGTGTAGACTAAGTTGGAAAGTGTAATAAAGTGGTGCTAAGTCTCTCTTTGCCACATTGATAGGTACAAATAAGATTTAATTATGAAGGTTTGCACCATAAATAAAACAAGAGCCACAAGGTGGCAATGTCCTCGACTTGAGCTAATTGCATGAGGGTATAAGCAATTGCTAGAAATATATGTAAATTACTTAATACAAACCTAAATAAATGGATGCAACACTAAAGAAAAATGCAAATGCAATAAAAAAAAAAACACATGTTTAAGTTTGGATGCGACCACTTTTTTATGACAAATTAAATAAAACATTGGTGCTCGTGTCTTACCTCTTCCATAGTAGGTCAAACTCAAACAGATCCAAGCAAACAAGGTCAATGGTCCATCAACAACAATCCCAATTGAGAACACAATCATAGGCATAAACACAGAACAATATGTTGAATCTTCTTGACACAATAAATGCATTGAACAAAATTCCCTGCCTAAATGTAGACCATGCCCAGAGTAAAATGGACAATAGTTAAATTCTTGTTGATTGTAATTAATGCAATAGAACTTCGAACAATTTAGAAATGAAAGTTTTTGAATGAAAAAGAAACATATAATAATAATATCTATTTTCCAAATTTTAAGGCTATATGAAAAATTTGTAAATATCAATGAGAAATCAATTTATCAAACCATATTCTTGCAATACTTTCATGACTAATCGTTATATCCAAAATGTATCTAATTTAATCAAAACTAATTTTCATACAAATATGTTTTTTCCTAGTGAAAAAAATAAGAAATTAAAATCTAGGTTTGTTTTCAAGTTCAAAAATTAAAATTTAGGTTTGTTAGCAAACATCTTGAATAAGAAAAAAAATACTTGGAAAATAAAAGTATGTCTTCTAATGGCTAATATATATACTCAGAAAATGTAAATGAAGAAAAAAGTGTTGAGCACGCTCACCAAAATAGTATATAGTGAGTTGATAGAACAAAGTAAGCTTGAACATGTTCCCCGAACATGGTATGTGTCTGTGCGTATGCTGATATATATATTATCACTGTTTCCCATATGGGCACCATTTGAATTAATATTTTTTACTTCTTCCACTTGGGTTACTGTAGAAATCCTCCAACCATTGCAGAATTCACCTCTCTTGGTCACATTATCACTTATTGTTGTGGCCTTATCTAAACGAGACATATTGGGGCTCTTAAATTAGCCAAGTGAATATATTTCTAAGTATGATAGGGTTAAGAAGGCAGATTGAGCTTTGACATATGCAAGTAGGGTTTGGAAGGTAGAGAAAAACCCTAACAAACCATATACAACATGGGTTTATTCAATTGAGTTTTTAGTGTAGAAAAATGATCATAACACTAAAATTGGTTGTCATAAATGCTTAAAGTAGATTCCATGAAAATATGATAATTATTGAAACTAAAGTAGTTTTGAGTAAATTTAATAAAAAAAGTCCTTATGAGAAAACTAGATATCTAGAATATTTAATAAGATGTTTTTTTAATTGAAAAGATGTGTTAGAGAAGATATCAATAATTAAAAGCATTCTTTACTGGCCTACCAAAGAACAAAATTTACTAACCGAACCCTATGTTTTTGTGCATAAAGAAGAATATATTATTGAAAAGAAGAAATTATTTTTTTGTTGCTTTCAGTCCAGGTTGAAGAGGATTACTTGATATCACTAATGTAATTTAGGTTTCGACTTACTAGAACAACGAATTCCTCCTTGTGTTCCTTCTCATAAAGAAGGCTTTTATCAAAGGGGACCCGCACTCAAAGTTTACACGAAGAGCACAATCACTAGACATATTCATGTGACAGGGATTCCACCTGGATTTTTGGTGTCTGTAAATAGGAGTACCAGAGTAAAAATCCCCCATAGAAAATCCTATGATTAGAGTTGAAATCCCAAAGCCCAGTTCCCAACTCACATTGTCTTCCACCAACACCACACCAATGTTGGAAAGTAGAGGCCCAAAATTACTAACAAAGAAGAACCAATTGAGAATGAACTCTTCAATCTCCCCCCTTTTGAATTGTTATGATCATATTGATCTACTCCAAACGATACAATACATGGCATGATGATTCCACTTCCCAAAGCCATTACATAAAGTCCCAAGTAAAATATAATAGTTGATAACTTTAAAACACTGACCAATGTGAGTGTGGTCACTCCCTGCAATAAGATTATACATTAAATTTCAATTATTACGTGAAATAAATCATGATTTGTCTAACCAAAGTTTCCTTCAAACGATACACGACCTGTATTTCCTCTAAACAATACAGGAAGTCAATTTTTTCTTTCATTGGGAAACTTTGATCCAATGAAAGCTGTGTCAAAATTAAGTAAAAATTCTACAAATAAAATTCTTGGACGTACTTGTGCCGTAATACCTTCCGAGTTGTGGAGCCTTCACCACCTCTCATGATGAAAACATTTTTGAGGATGAAATCACACATTATGACTACAAATTATAATCATGAGAACCAAGTCTTTACCTACATTTAAAGGGATACAACTGAGGGATATTACCAGATGAACATTTCTTAATTACTTACTTCAGGTGGAAGACAAGCGCCGGATGCACTAGTAATTCCATCTATAACAAGCACTTGTCCGCAAGAGCAAGCAAACCTTATTGACGTTAAGAGAAAAGGTAATTCATAATCTTTATTTTATATATTTCTAGATAGTGTACTGTGTATATTTACAAACTCATGTGGAGAAGCAACTTTTACTGTGCACACCAATGTCATGGTTTGAACTTACAAAACCTTAACACGAAGCTACATTCATTTTGTTCTCATGTTTGTTTTTAATTTAAGGAATAATACTAACTAGATACAAAGAAAATAAATAATTCAACTTACCTTATAAAGAGAAATAAATTGAAAAATCATAACTTATAAAAAAAATATTGTGCATATCATATTAATGATGACTTAGATCAATTTGTTTTATTGGATCTATAGACTTAAATTAATTATCTTGATGTATTATGTTATTTATGTGATTGAGTAACTTGAAGTTAAAATTTCTAGTTCCATTTGATTATAATAGGTTAATATAGTTTAGTTTCTTAAAAATGCTTTGAAAATTAGATCTAATGTATTAGTAGGTCACACATTTCAAAGAAAAGTGTTTTTCATCTTTTAAAATATTATCTTTCATGTCAAGGGTTTTTAGGTCTTGTCCAAGGCTCTCTTTCACTATGAAGTTCATGGAAATTTGTTTTTATTTTGCAATATTTATTTTCTTTCTTGCTTATTCCCTTCTCTCCACCATTTATTTTTAAACTAAGTTATGCCGCTACTTTTAACAAAATTTATATCTTATATGACATCCTCCTCTTCAAAGATCAAATTTGAAGGGTGGGTCTTAATTTCAAATGGAAGGGCATTTCTTCTTGGAGCCCTTCAAAGATGAAGGGAAATATAAATAATTGTACTTCAATGGACAAGTATAAATTAACTAAACCCTTTCACCAAAAAAATGCAAAAAATAAAATTGTTCTTTCAAATTGTTACAATTTTTGACAATTGAGCACCTCTTATTGTTTACATGAAAAGATGATATATTTTCAATAAAACTTATTTTGAACACATTAAGTTGTCATATGTGTATCATTAATTTTTATAATAAATTTTACAGTTCAATAACATAACAACTATTCTATTGTATTTTTTCAAGTTGGAGCACACTTCATTATACAAAAAAACTACTTAGACTATGCCATAACCATATTGAGGCATCAACTTGCAATCCAAGCTTGAGAGATGTAAGAATGATAAGGATTGGAAACCTAAGAAAAAGTAATACACAACTCACAAAATATTAAAAAAAAATCCTACATACCAAGCAAGTTAGCACATGGTGTTAAGGCCAATTTCTATGGTTTTTTCCCACTGGTTAAACCTTCATCATTCAAATAAACTTTACTATAAAAAAAATAACAATAATAACTAGTTGGAGGTATCTAGCCCTCACATAGGTTATAATAGTCTTGAATTAAATTGAGAGTTACGCCCTCATTGCTAGACAATTATGAAGATTTATATCTTAATACCATTGTTTTTTTTCACACAGAAAATACAACTTTATATTACAGAAAGTTGTGTATTCACGAGTACATTTTTTCAGATCTCCTCCTAGGAGATTATATTCAGATCTATCGAATACATTATCTTGAAACGTTTCAAAATGTTTATGCAATATGTTTCAAAGAAAACTAATGTTTAAAGAGTCATGCTCTAGTCTAGTTTCCTCATGGAACATTGCCCAATCAATGGACTCCATTCTGGCGCTAATGGATTGTTTAGATAGCGAGTCTGCTTCAGAGTTCAGCTCCCGAAAGATATGAGAGAAAGGGGTATGCTGAAAATAATTAATGAGGTCCTTGGTCCTTCTGAACCAATAATGAAGCTTGATTGTGTGTAAGTTGTGATTTCCTTTTTCCCATTCCACTATCGCTTTAGAATCCCCAATACCGTAATGGGATTTATTTCTTTTTCCTTGGCGAAAAACATTAAACCCTAGAGTGCAAGAAGCTCTGCTTTGGTGTTTCATCCGAATCCATTACTTAGCTTGAGTCTGTAAGATAAAGATTGGTTCATCTTGATCACCATTCCAGCTCCACATAAGCCTCCCTGCGTGGATAAACTATCCTCTTGTCAGATGCCTTTTGATTCATGATGGCATATGATTGGATAAACTATCCTCTTGTCAGATGCCTTTTGATTCATGATGGCATATGATTGGAGCCGGCTTATTGCTTTTGAACCAGCAAGGCAAGGGTCTGGCCTCCCATTATGAAAAATGACACGGTTGTGCACTCTCCATACAGACCAAAGAGTTGATATCATAACGCCTGTCAGTATGGTGAAGTTCTTTAATATGAACCTGAAATTGTCTTGTAGACACGGTTTGTCCCAGCTAACCGTGATATCATAGTAATTACATATATAAGCCCAAACAGTTTGGAAAAAACAACAGCCTCCAAATAAGTGATCGACATATTCTAGGTCTAATGAGCATTTACAACACCAACCCGGGCCTGTGAATCCATGCTTCTGCAGTGCGTCCCATGTAAGTATTTTCTGGTTTGAGCTAAGCCATGCAAAGCATTTCATGTTTAATGGCATTCGTCCACTCCATAAGCTGTTGAGAAGGATCACCAATGGAATAGGAACTTGCTGAGAAACTAGATCACAATACATTTGATAAGCAGTGACGGACCCATTCTGTTTATTACAGTTCCATACGATTCTGTCAGGGTCTCGATCTAAGCAAATGACTGCGAAGACCAAGGAAGTAGTATAAGAGGACCATTCCCTCTCCAAGCTGTCGCTGAGGTTGAGATCGGCAACGCTGCTCCAGTTGGGTCTGCTCTTCTATTTAAGCATGTAGACGTTGGAAAGATCGTAAACATTCCTGTTGTGAAGGTGTTTGATCAGCCGGTCCGATAGAGTGTAATTGTCCAATCCAACAAACGGGTCAATTCCAATATAGACTTGTGATCCCTTGCCGACCTGCCAACAGAGGTTAGGCAAGATAAGTGGAAGAGTATCCACCAAGCTGTGCCAAATCAATGAGCAAGAAAGGATTTTTGCTTATATCATTTATCTCTAAAAGGGCAATGCTCAAAGATAAACATTGGTTCCTTACAGTTGTGAGAAAAATCTTAGAGGCAAGATAGGGATTATTGTCTGATGTGCTATGATAAGGTGTTATAGACGCTGCACTACAAATAACTAGATATATCTATAGCCATAATTATAAGCCTCGAGGTCAAGGCTTTAGCTAGGATGATAACCTACACGTTCCTTAGAACAACCAGAAATTTGTTGAGGCACGGAATTAGAAGATACGAATCCCTATGTGGATAAATATCATCTCCAAAGATCAAAGGTTATGTCCTCTTTTGTCTGGTTAAGCAATCAACTCATGAAAAAAAATTAACATCCCTAAGCATGCTTATCTAAAGTCTTATAAATCTAATAGCGTTTGATATATGAATAACTTGTTTCAAGGAACTGCAGAATGGATCGTTAACAATGTCAACAGTAAATATTTATCCCTAGACTCAAGAATAATCTTGTATTTGACATATTGAGTAATGAGAGGAAATTCCAACAAAATATTTCACATTATATAAGTTCGCCAATGTTTTTTCAATGTTGATATGAAGTTCAAAATTGAATTGAGTGGAGAAATGTCCCTTGACATAAATTTTGTGATTTGCTTCATAATAAAATCAAAACTGATGCATTCCCAGATAAATTGTTAATAGCAGGCTAAAAGCCCATTTAATAATGTCTCAAATCAATAATAATATTAGAATAGTTTTAGCTTATTATGGGACAAAAGCACGACTATGCAACACAAGTTTTCCTACATTCCATCAAATATACAATAAAGTATTTGATGATATATGGTTGCCAATTGTTTTGAAAAAATTGTCTTCAGCCTAGATAGACGACGCGATGATTTTAATGCACTGGATGCATAGGGTTATTGATAACTATGATTTCAGAAAAGTTTCTTTTATTTTTATTCATTAGCATAAGACGCAGATGCATGATATCTCACATGGGAAATGAGATAGGTTGTCTAAGCGGAAAAGACCCTGGTGTAGCAGGCTGATCGAACATAATCAGTTCTGTAGGTTGTCTGAGTGTAAATACGAGTCCTAGTGTGATACGTAGGTTACTCAGATGTAATCAGTCCTAAGACAGGTTATCCGAATGTAAATATAATCCATGGCATGGTATGGAGGTTATTCGAATGTAATAAGTCCTATGGGTTGTTTGAGTGTAAAAAGAGCCTTGGCATGGTATGCAGGTTACTCGAATGTAATACGCCCCGAAGGTTGTCTGAACAAAAAATATCCTAGACGAAGGTTGTTCAAATGTAATAAGTCCTTAAGGTTGACCTGGAAGGTAAAATCCTTGGTGTAGTAGGTTGTTCGGTCATAGGGCATCAAATTTTTTTGTTCAACACTTGTCATGGGATGGCGGGGCAATGGAATCAAGCATAAGTCAATTGAATCCTTGTAACTCATTGCATGTCTCAATCTCAACAATCTCCCTTTTAAATTGAACCAAATTACCAAAAGAAGTTTATTAAGGACTAGATTTGAGAAAGTTCTAGGTGTGAGTAATTAAGGGCTCAGGGCTCTAAAATTTGTTGTCTTTAGTACAATTAAGTTATTTAATGAAAACAATTAATGGGTATACCTCTATGTTGAAACCGTTTTCCATGCTGATGCAAGCCACTACCCTCTTTATTGTCTTACCAAAAGGCATGATAATGAGGAAGAAGACCTAAAATTATGGACTTCACCTTCAAAAAATGCTTTGCAATCACATTGGTGCGGATTGATAAGAAGATCACATCAATCCAACGTGTCAAATCTTAGTTGATAGTGTTAATTAAAGACTTATATGGTAAATTTAATATAGCACTTACTTATAGTTGCCTCTTACTCTTTGTGTCTTGACACATTTAATATTTTATGGTTGTCTTTGCGCCTTGACCCAATTCGTATAATAAGGTGAGGATTTGCATGCATAATAATCCTTATTTATGACTATGAGATGAGGATTTAAAGGGAAGAGGATGTAAACACAAGTATTTTTTATATGTATTTTGGTGGTGCTGAGGACAAATGTTTGGAAGGACGAAGGGAGATTACATAATGATCATGCCACCCATCAAATTGAAGACTATTCTTGAGCCAAGAATTGTTTTTTTTTTAATTTTATTAATAACCATTGTTTCTCCATATTCTATGCCCAATGACACCTCTCTATAGCAATGAATAAATCAACCTCTGCACAGTTTGTGATCCTAGATACATGCCATTATTTGTATCTACATGGCATTGACTATTGTCTATAGTTGTCGTGAGTCCATGATATTCATGCAAGAAATGAAGTTTTGTAGAGGAGAACTCATCAAACCGACCTTTTGAATTTCATTTTGAAGAAAAAGGTGGACATTGGTAGCGAGGTTCACATAGGCAGTAGGCACAAAGTTTTGAGCTTGTTTCGGGCCTAGTAGTAGACTAGTAGTTGTTCTTTTTTATTATAGTCGTAGTTGTTGACACATTGTCACACTTTAGATTGCAGCCCCAAGTGACTCAAGAGTCAGAGTCATCTCGATGGCTAGTGCCTCATAGTCATCAATGATTACTAGTCATCTTGCACAACTAAGTAGTGAGTGCATGGTATGAGTGAGTGAGTGATTATAATTTATCATATTTCCAATATTTTGAATGATGAGTTGAAATTTATAGCATAGGAATTTCAACATCTTCATAAATTTATATGGATGGGTAATTTCAAATGTTTCCCTTCTTTTTAAACGTTGATATAAATTATGCCCTTCTTAATTGGAAGGGTAAAATTTAGATTTTAAGTTTTTTTTGAAGGGAAATTTTAACTTTACACTTATGGGAAGGGCTAGAACGCTTTGGAAGGGCTACTTTATACTTTTGGGAAGGGCTAGAACCCTTTGGAAGGGTCGGGAAGGGTTCAATTTTCAACGTTCCTCCTCTTATAGGATATTTGAAGCATTAATAAGAAGTATTTCATTATTCAAGCTAATTAACTTGAACATAACCTCACCCTCAATGGGAGGAAGCCCAATTTTTAAGACGAGGATGTGATAATGTGCATTTCAATTAATAATTTTAAGGTTAAAATTAAAAATACCATTTGGATTTGTTAGAATTTACTCCAAGTTTCCTTATGCTGCAACCCCGAACCTGAAAGCTATACAAATCATTAGATAACTAAGGTCATGGAAGATGACCTTCTATTTTTCCCAAAACCAAAATTATGCAGCCTTACAATTGTTTTCACTACCAATATATGTTTTCCAAACTCCATTGATCCTTTTATCAATAACTTGTGATCAAAATGAATAGTGAGTTACTCAACAAAAATAGACTTCTTCAAAAATTACTATTATCTTAAAAAATATAAATCTGTCATAAAAAAAGAAAAAATATAATAATAATTTCAACATTAATATATTTAACATTGAACTTTACACTATGTATATTGTACTTAGTTATTTTCATCTTTGGATTTATACTTTAATCAAGTTTATTTAATCTATAATCAACCTACAATCCATTTTTTCTTCACATCCATATAATTATATACGGATACAATTTTCCCATAAGATGAATGAAAAGTTTTTAACTGCAAAAGGATGAAAACTGTGAGAACATGACTCATTATTCCGAGGTTGAAAGATATATATAACTAAAACGCAAGTTAGTTCAGGAGATCTTATTAGATCCATATAATTATTTACGGATACAATTTTCCCACAAGATGAATGAAAAGCTTTTAACTGCAAAAGGCTGAAAACTGTGAGAACATGACTCATTATTCCGAGGTTGAAAGATATATATAACTAAAACGCAAGTTAGTTCAGGAGATCTTATTAGACATGTCTTGAGGTAGAGAGGAGGAGATTTATTTTATAGTTGAATGGATTGTTTGAAGAGTTATCATACAATTTATCCTTTTTACTGAAAAATCCATTGGTATAAATTAACCTAAATTCAGCCTATACATTTCATTAAATATATTGAATCCTATCTCAACTTTCCAATAAAAAATGAATAAATAAAGCAATTGTCAATACCATTGGCCATATGTTCTCCTTTCCAAGCCCACGTCTTGATTTGGCCTTGGCATTCTCTTGGAAGGGGGATTAGAGAATTTCATTCTACCATTCTTTGCAAATTGTGTTCTAGTAGGAGGCTCTTCTTCTTGTTCAAATCCATAGTAAAAATATTCATTTAAAACGAATATTTAATTGAATATGTCAATTTTTACAATCTTTTGAAAGGAAAGGGTTCGACCAGCAAGATGCTAATAATTAGGCACTGTTTGAAATTCCCTTAACACCGAAAATTGAACAAATGGCATTGAGACCCAGAGAAAAATTGTAGGAAAAATAAGTGCTAGATTCTTTGTTAAAAGAGTTTAAAACTTGGCAAGATGCAACAATATTTCATCCACATAGGGATCTACCATTCACTCTGTCTACTGTATTAAATATTCCTCCACCATCACTCCTCTGCAAGAATCCAGTGTATTACAAATAAACCAGCAAGGATATAGGACAAAGGTTTGGGCATTAGTACATAGTTGGAGAAAAGCATAATATGCTTTGAACTATCTTCTTTTGTAATATTGATATCTAGAGAGGTTAACATCAAGAAACAAGCATTTCAATTAAAGGATCTGATTCTGGGTGTTCCAGCAATGCATCAAGATGTAATCATACCATGTAGAAGTTTACTGCGATGAAATTGGGAGCTTTCCTTGCTCCATGGTAACACACATTGATCATCTGGATAAGTGCAGTGGAATGGTCCTTGCAGGTTCCACTTTGATCAAGAATGGTAGGGAAGTAATTCATTAGAAACAATAAAGCTGATTTTGAATTCAAGGGTACTGATTCTTTGCGGTTTGAGCAGGATCCTGGTTTGATTACATCATCACTAGCTGTAGAATCCCATAATGTGTTAGATGTTGATTCCATGGCCGTATTATTGAATAAAATAGATTCTTGTAGCTTGTTACTTACGTTAATTTTCAGTGATGTATCTCCATTGATAACCAATGCCTTCTGTTGTTTCCTTTGAGGGCATGGAAGTGATTACTACCAAACGCTGATTCTTGGCTATCATCTTTGTCACAATTGGCCAATATTACCCATTCTTGGGAATTTTAGACACAAGGAACCAGTAATTTGATAGACCGGCATCAGTAAACACTTTGGTAAGTCCTTTGATGGCATGTACATAGTCCTCAATGAAGATTGTAACAATTTATGTGGGATTTAGGCATCCAGAGACTTGAACTGGGGGCCATCAATGGGATTTGTAGGGTCGGGTGTGTATGAACACAATAGCGTGGACTGTGTAGGATTCTATGGACGAACTGGAGCATCATGGCATAGTCTATAATTTTCTTCCATGGTAGAGAAGCCTCAAGCTATATGAGACCATAGTGTAAGGAACAAGAATCAATTTGAAGAGAAAGGTTATTATAGTAGGTCAAGAAATATTAAAATGGATACAAATAACCTTTGGGTTCAAACCCAGATTTAGCGAGCACCTAATAGGATCTGTAATTCACCTGTATTGGAAACAGTTTTACGTTTATCCAGTGTCATCATGGAATATAAGTTTTAGATACCTACAATATTTGCACATTAAATGTTATGTAGGGCAGGTCAATTCATCATATTTCACTTTTACATACTCAATTCATTCAGCAATCCTAATCTGCAACAATCTTTTACACTGCAACCAGTCTGCTATGTTATCTTTATGTGTAAACCACCATCTTGCTGGAGTAGCTTTCAGTGCTACATCTAAGCCTAGTATTTTCTAGTAACTATAAGATCCAGGTGCTCAACATTATTGCACCTCAACATTATTTTAAATGATATAAACTGTGCTCAACATTATTTTAAATGATATAAACAACAATTCATTTTCAATTATCAGACATAACCCTAATCTTATTACTATTCCCACCTAATCTTATTACTATTCCTGAGGATATAATAGGGATCTAACCAGACGACAACCCTAATCTTTTTACTATTCCCTGGGATATAAAAGGGATCTAACCAAGTAACATCCCTAATCGTTTTTCCATTCCCTCAGATATAAAAGGGATCTTTTCAGGGATTAGGGTGCATTCATAGTACTGATACAATACTAAAATATTTGTATTTTGAAATTCAGTTTTTTCTTAAAGTTCAACTATTTATAATCTTAAAAGTCAAGCTTCCTAAATTTTCATACCAAACTAAAATAAACATTACATCTCTTTATCCATCAATTTGACCCTTTAAATCTCTATATCCAACAAAACTTCAAATCTCAGCGTCATATGATACATAAATTTTAACCAGAAAATGCATTTCACCACTCAATCTATACTCCACATCAATAATTGCACAAAATTTCTATCAACGAATCATAATTTTCAAAATATACAAGGATAGGTGAATGAAATGAAAAGAAAAGAAAAGTCAGAGTTATCATCTTTCAACTTCCGTGGATTAAGATGAGAATGCTCAGTGAGTTGTTCAAAGCTGTCCACGTCCTACTAACAGGACACTTCCCCCCTGATAGGATTTATTAAACTTTAAATTTAATCCTATCAAACTCTAAATTTGATCACCTTATTACCCTCCAAATAGATAGAGATGTAAATTGCAGCAACTCTCCAAGGCTGGAATCAGCTTTCAGAAGAATTTAATTTACAAAATTAAAATTACAAAATCATCAAGCAGTTTGATACTTTCCTACACTGTAAAATACACAAGAATGCCACTCATAATTGGAGATAATATTTTGAAATAAATCAGAATAGTTGAATAACACAAATTTCAAAAAAGTCTTGCCCATTACAATAAACTATTTGAGACTTGTTAAACCATGATATAGCCATATAATCTTTGTTATCTTAACAAAGCTTCCCTTGTTGCAGTGGTAAAATACATACCCACAATGATCTAAGATATTAAATTATACCTTCCATTTCACGGATAATAAAAAAATAATTATAATCAGAATAACAAATGCTCAACCCCACTCAACCAAAAGCATGATGCCCTACATTATAATCCCCTCTACTGGGGATTTCGAATGCAATAACGAAATAACAGTCAGAAAAAACAACCAACGTAACTACTTAAACTCCCAAAATATACAAAGTGACAGTCAACAACTTCAGTTGGATGCTAAAAAAAATAACTTATGAAACAACAAACATTACTCTTCCAATCATACGGATATCAAAAGGAACATCAATATATTAATTGATTACAATCAATCATATTCTGCAATCATCTTTACATGGAGATTAGAACACTTAAATCTATCACACCCAGCTCAAATTCATGAATTTACCCACATATCAAAAAATCCAAAACTTCTTCCATGACACAACACTTCAAAGTGAAACCTAGGCCCTTTCTCCACGAATACGCCTAGCAAGATGAATGTCCTTGGGCATAATGGTCACCCTCTTGGCATGAATAGCACACAAGTTAGTGTCCTAAAAGAGACCGACTAGGTAAGCCTCAGTTGCCTCTTCAAGAGCTAAGACTGCATGACTCGGGAAACGCAGATCCATCTGCAAAGAACCAGAACAATAATTAGATAAAAAAAACATCCAAATTTCAGCTATGGATAATGCTTTTCGCTCTAGAATACATTACCTTGAAGTCTTGGGCAATTTCCCTAACAAGTCTTTGAAAAGGCAGCTTCCTAATTAGTAGCTCTGTGCTCTTCTGATACTTTCGAATTTCTATGTTTAATTAGACAATTCTCCATGAGAAACTTCAAAGAACATAGCATTTGAAATAAATATCGCAATATTAGGAATTTTATGAAGCCTACATACCGAAGAGCAACAGTACCAGGACGGTATCTATGAGGCTTCTTGACATCTCCTGTTGTTGGAGCAGATTTATGTGCAGCCTGAGAAGCTGATTAAAATACACTCTTAAAAATGCTCTAAAAATCTCCTGTTGCTGGAGCAGATTTATGTGCAGCCTATAACAGAGAAGCCGATGAAAATACACTCTTAAAATCGCCTGTTGCTGGAGCAGATTTATGTGCAGCCTATAACAGAGAAGCCGATTAAAATACACTCTTAAAATCTCCTATTGCTGGTGCAGATTTATGTGCATCCTGTAATAGAGAAGCCTATTAAAATACACTCTTAAAAACACAAAATAAATAGTATGCTGCATTTAACCCTACATGAAAAGTCATCTAAAAACCTGAAACCAAATTACTACCTTCTTAGCGAGGTGCTTCCTTGGGGATTTTCCTCTAGTGGATTTACGTGATGTCTGCTTTGTACGAGCCATGTCTCAGGAAGATTAACAACCAACGAGGTAAATAGAAATCTGCAACACAGACAACATGAACAAGAACATTACACCAAAGCCCCGGGAGGAAACTATAAATCACAAAACTATGAAGGGCTAACATTTTAATAACTTTCTATGTTGAAAAGCTAAAACAATATATTCTTTTCATTTATTCTTTTAGGGTTGGTTGGACAGTTGAAACCAGGACAAAAACCATTATTCATTAATTGATATGAGAGCATTCCAAATAAAAATCATTATTCATTCATTGATAGCAGAGCATTAGCTCAGATGATGAATGTGATTTTTGTTAACGTGTCAACTCTACCTTACTACAAAGGCATGCAAGCAACAGACACTGTGTAAAACTCTACCTTACTACAAAAGCATGCAAGCAACCCACACTATGTAAGAGGTGTTGGGCAGTGGGAAGAATGACTTCTTAATTCTTCAATGGCGAGCCATAACCCTGCCTCCTAGAAGTTGTTCCACAAACCAAAGCAAGAGCATCAAAAAACAGAACTGACATGCATTTAAATAATTGCTTACATCACTTATCCACCGGGTCTTGGGGCACAAAAATCCAAATCCAACATCACCTTAAGAACCAATGAAAATTTAATAAAATCAATAATTAAAAAATTCCATAAATAAAATTTACCTTACACTATAGAAAAACCTTAATTTAAGATTGAATTTTTTTCAAATTACTCCGAATTAATACATCTAACCTCATCATTCATATATCATAGAAGTGTGAGATAATAAGTACTCAATTTTTTTTAAATGGTGGTTTACCACAAGGGCTACATCTTTTTTTTCTTTTTTCTTTTTTTTTTTCAGTAGAAAAATAATGGTTCCTTGATATTCATATAGAATCAAAGGCAACACTTACATATACATGACCATGAGTCATCAAAATCAGAAAAGATACAAGAAGAGGTGACAAAAACCACAAAGATTATATGAGAGAGCTCCCCCATCGGCAAGAAAAGCCATCAAGAGCAAATACCCATCAGAGAGGACATAAAGAGACTAGGCAGGCTTATCCAAGAGACAATACGGAGTTGGAGTGTACACACCTTGTGGGGATCAAGAAAAGTAAACATCACCAACAAGAAGAGTCCCAGAGATGCACAAAAAAAGGATCCAAATCATGTTCCAAAACAAAAACCTTATGGAAAAAAATCCATAATGACAAAAAAAGAACTCCTAAAAGAGTCTTATAGAACCTTCTGAAATGATGGCACTCTCATTAAATTCTATGAAATGCAGATGACTAGCCATCATCTTGAGAGCCTCCTTGGATAAGCCGTCTGCACTCTTATTGTACTCCCTGTAGATATGTTTGATGTCAAGGGAAAGGAAAGCCTGCTTTAAATCGTAAATTCTATTACACTGGTGTTCCAGATTTAAAGTTGAGAGAGAAGCTTTAGAGATAATCCAATTAATGATCACAACATAGTCTCCTCTAATATGAATCTTAGGAATACCCATGGATGCTACAGTATGTAGGAGGGCCCAGAGAGCTAACAAATTAGCCCTCGAATTAGTACTGGGACCACATCCCAGTTTGTAGAAAAAGGAGTGGTTGTGATTTAGAAATAGAGTGAAACCAACACCACCCAAACCATTTGCAGCAACCCCATCAAAGAAGCCATGAGGGAAGCAAAGATATTCAGCAGGCCCAATGACTCTGACCTTAGTGGTGTTCCCAGGACCCGCAAAGGATGCAACAAGATCCATAGTCCTGTGACAAACTAGATGAGAGCAAGGTTGTTTCCCATAAAAAATGAAAGCATTCCTACAAAGCAATAAGTTCCAGATATGAAAGACAGGTAAAAAAGGAAAATCCTGCTTCTTCTTGAACTAGGAAGTAAGATTCTCGGCCAATAACACGGCGTCCCAAGGAAAATTAGTGTTATAATGAAGACCAAGAGAATCTCTAACCTTCTTCGCAAAGGAGCAATAAATGAACAGGTGGTGTACACTCTGTTCCTCATATCTACATAAGCTACAAATGTTAGGCCCACACCAACCTTTTTTAAGCAGATTGCCCTAGGCCAGAATAGAATTTCCAAGACATAGCCATATAAAACATTTAATCTTGAGTGTGATGTGCCAAGTCCAGATTTGAGCAAGGGTCTAATCAGGAGATTTAGTGGAGTATTTCGAGATAATAATGTCATATGCTTTGTCATATGAGATTTAGTGGAGTATTCCGAGATAAATCTGCAATTCCGTAATTACTGGTGTTATTTGCTTGGTGTTAATTTCAAATTATGTAAGGTGTTACATTCTCTTATCCTTTATTTTCAGTAGGCATAATAAATTAATATATTTGAGATCATAATTAATAGCTTATCGTATAATTAATCACATATTGTTGATCTTTTAATTTTCGATACTTTTAATTTTCCACTCGATATACTTATCAACTATTAGACTATTATTATGCTTTATGTCATTTTAATGGAATAAGTTTTAACCAAAGGTGATAAAACTAGCAACAACCATATTATTAGGATTAATATGTTTGAAATAAGCGGAAAGGTATATATTTGACACATTTATAATGTTTTATTTCCTAAATAATGTGTCAATTACTTGTATCTAATAGTTAACCTAATACAACACCCACTTAATTTAGTTTCTTAAGCTCATAGTTAAAGTTAAGCACATAGTCTATGATCATTAGGATTAAGCTAATAGTTTTATCTAATAAGTTATTTTAAAAGTTAAAATAAAGCTATTATATTAAATATAACAACTCCTAGTCTCTTAACCTCCGAATGGAGTTAGACTAAGCCTTATGTATATTAACTCAACTCTCAACTACGTGATGTAGTTCAACTGTTACATGAGCTCCACATTAACTAACCTATTCTTCCAGATGCATGGTCATTGGAGTTAGGTAATAGCTCTATCTAATAGTTAATCTAATATTTATCCTAATCTCCTTCAAAAAGATTCAAAAACCTAATTATATCTCTATGAAAAACCTAAACATGTAATACTAAGTGTATATTAGCTAGATTCCTAGCTACCAGATGCAAGAGTTTATTAAGAGTTTGGAGGAGTTTATTACCAATTCTACTCTTACATGACTGCGCATTAGTTAGACTCTTAAATGCATTTGGAGTAAGCCTTAAGTGATTAGAGTTGAAGTTAAGCTAATAGTAGTAGAAACATTAGAGTTAAACTAATAGTTTTATCTAATAGTTAAGCTAATGGCTATCTAATATAATTGTGATTAGAGTTGAAGTTAAGCTAATAGTTCTAGAGTTGGAGTTAAATTAATAGTTGTATCTGATAATAAATGGAGTTAATCTAGTAGTTGTGTCTAATAATCGAATAATTGAAGATTAATTTTAATTTTTACAACTATCACTAACTGTACTTATCACATGTTAATTAATTTATTTTTTTGAAATTATTAATTATTAATTTTGGACCACGGTCATAGAATCAATCTTGACAATACACTTGTCTCATTATCGTTTAATCTTGGACGACGCCCATAGAATCAATCTCGACAATACACTTGTCTCATTCTAGTCGATAGATAAAAAAGCATAGATAGTATTCCACCCCAAAATTCTAACATATATACGCCTATCCACCTAAAAATTTCACATAAAATAAAAAAACTTTAAATAAAATCCCATATAAAACATTTAAAATTTAATGTTTTATGCATTTACATCTAATTTTTTTTTGGGACTTGTCACCATTCTTCCGTTACTATATTAATCCTTTACTTATTCAAGCTTCAATATTCTAATTTTAATATTTAAATTTTAAAATTATGGTAAAGAGAAAAAAAAGATTGTATACCCATATTGTTATATTTTTATAGGAGAACGTTAAGTAATAAAAAACATAAGAAAACAATATTATTGAAAAGCATTAAACTCGTCATTATCCTAGTAACCTAGTATCTTGAATTAGATTATGTTTCTATGACATACTATGCCATAATGTAGGCATGAACTAAATTGCTCAGGATTATATATTTTTATAAAAACAAACATAAATACTAGATTAAGAACATATATTTTTATAAAAACAAACTTAAATATAGGATTAAGAGCATGTATCTTTGCAAAAATAAATTTAGACGTTGTGTTTTTTGTTTTTGTGTTTGTCATGGACATAATTTCCCAACCACCCTTCTTTAAAAAGACAACCCTGGTTTAAGAAGACATTGAGTAATACAAATGTTGTTCTTAAGACTTGTAGTCATCTAAGTTAGATGTTGGAAGAAGCTTCAATGATGTTGTTTCCAATTATGTGTAAGATTCTTTAATTATGTGTGTGAATGGAGAGTAAGGTTTTTTTTTTATCAAAGAGAAATGAAAGTATTCTTAGGAGGTTAGATTTTCTGTGCTATTTATTTTAGTTATGTTATGGTGAAGGAGGGTTAATCACCTATTTGTAAAGTAATTGGAGTAGTTGAAAATTGCTCACATATCTATTTGATATCTATTTGAGTGAGTAAAATGGGGTTTGGCTACTAGGGTTTACATGAGATATTGAAGCCATTATTGTTATGAGGGCTGGTGCAAGCTAATGCTGGTCACTTATGATGTGTTCATTGCAATGGGCTTCTGGAAAAATAGAACTCTGAACATCAAAAATAAATATTAGAGGTACCTACACAAATTTTTGGAATATGGTGTAAGAATATGAAACGTGGACAATTGGATTGCCTTTCGGAATATATAACTTTTATTTATGGAAACTAAGTATAAATCAAAAAAATAAAGGTTCTTCTAAGGTTGGTATGTTATATTTTTCCCAAAAAATAATGAATATGTTTGCGTTCGTCCACTTGTTTGGTATGCAAATGGTGGAATTTTGTGAAAAAAATTATATAGAGCTGTAGATAACAGGTGTGTCTAGTGCAACGTTATTTTTCCATATTTATTTATGTTATAATTTTTTATTTTTAGAATTAAAGAATTCAGTGACGCCCTAAAACGACAAGGTTGAGCGTTGGTCCACCACATCTTGGTCTTAACATAGTCAATCAACGATATTTTTTTTAGGATGTAGGTCTTTGTGTCTTCTTGTGCGGGTTATTTTTTGTTTTCTAAATAGGTGAGCCAACCAAAAGTTATAGCTGAAGCAAATATCCTACCTTTTGTGTTAGATTGACGTTAGTCCATTTAAAATTAAATAAAAAAATAGAAAAAGATAATAGATTTAAATAAAAATTACATATTCAGAATCTCACAGACAGAGTTACACAAGTGTGTGAATTTTCATTAATAGTGGACAAGCGTGGCATATGGAAAATCATGCACGAAATAGGAGAAGTGGTATAAAACAAGTTTTTATGTCATAAGACAGTCCAAACCACTTGGTTGGGCAACCCGAACCTAAAACCAAAGCAGCCAGGTCATCCACCATGTTGGTTGGGAAAAAGGTGCCGCCAAAATTCTAAATTTAAATCACACACGCACGTAATTTAAAACACAACTCACACGCACTAGAAGCGCGATCGCGCTACTTTGTGCACATGCACTAAAAGCGCGATCGTGCTACTTTGTGCGCGCGTTTGTTAAGTAAACACTTTGTTTTGATTTTATTTTCAAGCATTTGCAACGGAATGATGAGGAGGAGGAGGAGGAGGATGATTACAATCATGATCAAATGAGGATGATGAGGAGGATGATGACAATGATGATGATGAGGATGATGACTATGATGATGAGGAGGAGGATGATGACAATGATGATGACTATGATGATGATGATGATGATGATGAACAACGATGGTGATGATGATGATGAGGATGAGGATGAGGATCACGATCACTATGAGTATGATGACAATGATGGTGATGATGATGAAGATGATGATGAGGATGATGGAGATGCTGACGATGATGAGGAACAATGATGATGATGATGATGATGATGATGATTGTAATGATGATGATAAGGATGCTTTCAATGATGATGATGAGGATGATGACTATGAGGATGATGATGACAATGATGATGAACAATGATGGTGATGATGATGATGATGATGATGGTGATGAGGACGAGGATGATGATGATGACGACGATAATGAGGAAAAATGATGATGATGATGATAGGTTTAGTTGAAACTTTGCTTTGATTTTATTTTCAAGCATTTGCAATGGAATGATGATGATGGACAATGATGAGGAGGAGGAGGAGGAGGATGACAATGATGATGATGAGGATGATGACATTGATGATGAGGAGGAGGAGGAGGATGCTGACGATGATGATGATGATGATGAACAATGATGGTGATGATGAGGATGAGGATGAGGATGGGGATGATGAGGAAGATGATGAACAATGTTGGTGATGATGATGATGATGAGGATGATGACAATGATGATGATGATGGGGATGATGACAATGATGATGATGAAGATGATGACTATGACGATGATGAGGATGATGATGATGATGGCGATGACAATGATGATGAAAAATGATGGTGACAATGATGATGATGATGATGATTACGATGATGAGGATGATGATGTTGATGACGACAATGATGATGAGGAGGATGATAATGACTATGATGATGAACAATGATGATGATGATGAGGAGGAGGAGGAGGAGGAGGAGGATGATCACGATGACTATTACTATGATGATGGTGATTATGATGATGATGATGATGCCATTGCGATGATGAGGATGATGATGTTGATGACGAAGATGAGGATGAGGATGAGGATGAGGATGACTATGATGATGACTATGATGATGAACAATGATGGTGATGATGATGAAGATGATGATGAGGATGATGGTGATGCTGACAATGATGAGGAACAATGATGATGATGATGATGATGATGATTGTAATGATGATGATGATGATGATTGTAATGATGATGATAAGGATGATTTCAATGATGATGATGAGGATGATGACTACGAGGATGAAGATGAGGATGACGATGACAATGATGATGAACAATGATGGTGATGATGATGATGATGATGAGGACAAGGATGATGATGATGATGACGACGATGAGGAAAAATGATGATGATGATGATAGGTTTAGTTGAAACTTTGCTTTGATTTTATTTTCAAGCATTTTCAATGGAATGATGATGATGAGGAGGAGGAGGATGACAATGATGATGATGAGGATGATGACAGTGATGATGATGAGGATGATGATGATGATGATGATGATGATGAACAATGATGGTGATGATGATGATGAACAATGATGGTGATGATGCTGATGAGGATGAGGATGAGGAAGATGATGAGGATGATGATGAGGATGAGGATGATGACGATGATGAACAATGTTGGTGATGATGATGATGATGAGGATGATGACAATGATGATGATGAGGATGATGACTATGATGAGGATGACGATGATGATGATGACGACGATGATGACGATGATGATGAGGATGAGGATGAGGATGATGATGATGATGATGATGATAGGTTTAGTTGAAACTTTGCTTTGATTTTATTTTCAAGCATTTGCAATGGAATGATGATGATGAACAATGATGATGATGATGATGAGGATGATGACTATGATGATGATGAGGATGATGACTATGATGATGATGATGAGGATGAGGATGATGATGATGATGATGATGATGATGATGATGAAAAATGATGGTGATGATGATGACGATGATGAGGATGAGGATAATGAGGATGATGAGGATGAGGATGAGGATGAGGATGAGGATGGTGATGATGATCATGATGACGATGATGAACAATGTTGGTGATGATGATGATGAGAACGATGACAATGATGATGATGAGAATGATGACTATGATGAGGATGAGGATGATGATGAAGATGATGATGACGATGACAATGATGATGAACAATGAAGGTGATGATGATGATGAGGGAAAATGATGGCAATGATGATAGGTTAAGTTGAAACTTTGCTTTGATTTTATTTTCAAGCATTTGCAATGGAATCATGATGATGATGAGGAGGAGGAGGATGACAATGATGATGAGGAGGATGATGACTATGATCATGAGGAGGATGATGATGATGATGATGATGATGAACAATGATGGTGATGATGATGATGATGATGACGATGATGATGAACAATGATGGTGATGATGATGATGAGGAAGAGGAGGATGATGATGATGATGAACAATCTTGGTGATGATGATGATGGGGATGATGACAATGATGATGATGAAGATGATGACTATGATGATGATGAGGATGATGATGAGGATGATGATGATGATGATGATGATGATGATGATGACGAAGATGACAATGATGATGAAAAATGATGGTGATGATGAGGAGGAGGAGGAGGACAAGGATGATGATGATGACAATGATGATGAGGAAAAATAATGACAATGATGATAGGTTTAGTTGAAACTTTGCTTTGATATTATTTTCAAGCATTTGCAATGGAATGATAAGGATGAACAATGATGATGACGATGAGGAGGACAATGACAATTATGATGATGAGGATGATGACTATGATGATGAGGAGGAGGAGGAGGAGGAGGAGGAGGATGACGACGACGATGATGATGATGATGAACAATGATGATGATGAGGAGGAGGAGGATGATGAGGAGAAGGAGGAAGAGGAAGAGGATGATGATGATGATGATGATGACGATGACAATGATGATGAACAATGATGGTGATGATGATGATGATGGTGGTGATGATGAGGAGGAGGATGATGAGGATGAGGATGATGAGGATGAGGATGAGGATGATGAGGAGGAGGAGGATGAGGATGAGGATGAGGATGACTATGATGATGAGGAGGAGGAGGAGGAGGAGGATGACGATGATGATGAGGGGGAGGAGGAGGATGACTATGATGATAATGAGGATGTTGACTATGATGATGATGATGATGATGAAAAATGATGGTGATGATGATGACGATGATGAGGATGAGGATGAGGATGATGAGGATGATGATGATGAGGAGGAGGAGGAGGAGGAGGAGGATGAGGATGAGGATGAGGATGAGGATGACGACGATGAAAATTATGATGAGAAATGATGGTGATGATGATGATGATGATGTTGAGGAACAATGATGATGATGGTAGGTTCAGTGTTGGAGGCCTCCCTTACCCTCCACTAGCCATAGGAAAGGAGCCCAAGACCTCATAATGGCACCCATGGGCCTAAGAAGAAAGTAGTGGTGAAGACTATATTTTAAAAATACTCTAAGTAATCATGAATACGAAATCATTGTTGAAGAACGTTAGTCATTAAATCAGATCAACGTTAGTGAGTAAATGCGCTAAATGTTAGGCAGAGGCATGCATGTGTTTGATTTTGCGTGCACATCAATGCATGTGCGCGGTCTTTGACACGCATGCACGTGCTTAAATATGCATGCGTGCACCTGTTAATAGGTATAAAAAATAGAGATCTGGATTCCCTAGATTGCTACCAATTTTCACATGTTTTCTTTTGTTGTTCATGCGTTTTGTGCTCCTAAACTATGCAATTTGGCTCACAATCCATCTCCACTCTTTGATCTATTGGATAGAAGCTCAGTCTTGGAATCTAACAAACATATTCAGTGGTCTTGGAAGTTAGTGGAAAGATTCACACTACAAGTTTTCATTGCAAGAAGAGATCATTTTGAATAGGTATGGTGAATTGTAAATAATTGTTTTAATTCACAAGCTTCCATATCATTTCATTGATTTATGTTTTATGACATGCCTACAATAATATCTCTCTCATAGACAACATTTAATTTCACAAGAATAAATCCCAACTTCACATCTAAACAAGTCTCATATTTTCCATACAATATGAAGTATACAATGTTAACTAATTTGCATTTGCACATGAATATATTTTGATTTCACACAATGATGGCATAGATGAAGTTATCTCTTGAGACTCTTCAATTTAAAAAAAAAACTTTGAAGTAATCATGGGAGAGGGTCCATATTGAATAGTTCACCAAGTTGTCCATATTCTCTATACAATATGAAGTATGGAATGCAGACCAATAATCATTTGCACATGAATATATTTTGATTTCCCACAAGGATGGCATAGATGAGGTTCTCTATTGAGACTCTTCAATTTGTATAAAAACCTTGGAAGAAATCACGGGAGAGGGTCCATATTGAACAGTTCACCAATTTTTCCATGCTCTCCTCTTCATGCTAGATTTATCATAACATGACGTTGAGCTTAACAGGGATTCCTCTACCTCAATGATTTCTCATTTTCTTGAGGGATTTGCAACCTCCTCATTTCACTCATCTTCTTTTGAGTTCCAATACTTTTTTAACACAAAGGAAGTCATAATCCTATAGCTGTAATACCTACAAAATTGACTATCTTTACTTGAATCAAATATAGTATAGAAATGAAACTTTGGTTTGAACATAAAGAGAAACCTTTAATCAATGTTTATGTATCAATGCCAATAATTAGCATACTAACATATTTGTAATTTAATTAATTATGTTGAAACGCATCATGTATCTTGTATAGTGGAACTAATACCTTATTTGTTGCTTCTTATGCACAGGTAGACCTCATAGTTTTTATAAAGAAACTTTTGGATATGGGAAACCCACATAACATAGCAAGAAAAACTAGAAGGAATATGCCCATTGAAAAGGAAAACGAGGTAAGAGAAAAGGCTAGGTTGGAAATGGAGAGAGTGAGACATGGTATAGACATTTCCACTGATACTGTGACTGATCCTAACAGATTTTATGGCATAAAAACCTCTACTTCAGAACCACGGGTGAAGCGGTTGCGTCCAACGGACCCAACTCAAGCTCCAACATCAACATAGTCTCCAACCAACAATCCATCAAGGAGCCATGTTGAATCTCTTGAAGACATGGATGTACTGAGAGACACTGAGTATGAAGAGTTGGACCTAGGAGAAATGATTAATTTGCAATATCTCCAAGAAGACCACAACCATGTCTAGCACACTCCCAATATGGACCGACATGTGAATGAAGCACCACAACAAAGAAGCCTTGGGATCCGTAGCTCATGTCCACCTTCCCTACCTCGATTGTCTACTGTAAGAAAAAGGACTCCTAGACATATCCATGTGGATGAAATTTGTTTGTCAGGCCTTGAAGGTAAGTTTCCCAAACGCACTATCGATTGGCAATGTAGCAAATTAATGAAGGAATATTTTGAATCCAAATGCGATGCGGGTAAATGTCAATTATTACTATGTTTGTTAAAGTCAAATTGTTTAGTTGTTGTTAGGAGAATTCTGGGCATAAAGATAGTTAGAAGTTCAGAGGCTAACTATCATATTGTATAAATCTCCAATATGCTTTTAATGCGATTGGGAAGACATCCCGTACCAGATCGTTGTGTGTTATCAAAATCAGTTGTAAGCAAGTCCACATGGCAACGTCGCCTCCTTCACACACTTCTTAGATACTTAAATTAAATAGAAAAATTGTTTAGAAGTACTCTGTTATAAGAGAAAATATGCAGATTCCAGGTGGAAAAGATTGTTGGGATTTTGTCGGCAGGTTGCCTCATCGAGATATTAAGCTAATTGATGTTGTTAAGGAATTAGTACAAATGTTATGGCATGATCATACCGGACCTTCATCTATTCAAAGAGATCTGCTAAAGCTGAGAAAAGTTTCTACTAGACGTGAACCCCACATCAAACACTTCCTTGACACAACACAAACTGAACTCTATGAGAGATTCAAGAATGAGAACACACAATTGAACCTGGGCTAAAGGTCCTTTGAGAAATGTAAACCATGGTACGTTCGTATATGCATTGATCGAAACACATGATGCTGTAGATACCATGTAAAATATGAATATTTTTATGACATGTATAAACATATATTTTGTGATTTGCATACTAACCTTGAGCAGGGATGCAATGAATCCGTAATACCACCGAATGCATCGAGAGATTTTATCATCAACATCATGTGTCCAAGGCATGAAGGACAAAAATACTATGGAAAATCATGTCTATATGGGAATTGTTACAGGTGCAGTGGGATTTCTCTTTTGAACTGTTGCATTCATGGAAGTGGTGAGCATCAATTTGGCAATATGAGCATGGAGATGTAGAGCTTCAAGTACGTAACTTATCAATCAGATAGTGCAAAGTAAAGTAAAAAGATAGCATTGGTGAAGTCACAGGTGCAAATGATTATTGCATGTTTTTCCTCTTACATGTTCAGTTTCTACATATATATTCTTTAAAGGTCACATTCTAATACGACCCTTGTTTTCATGGAAACAAGTATGTGTATGTGATTTTTTGCTGGAGTTCTACAAGAAAACAGAGCAATATGTTCAACATGTGCATGTAGTGCGATGGAAGGATGAGCAATACAGAAAATGCAGGGATAGCTTTCCCATTGGGACCATATTGTCAATTGTGGATTTTGCAGAAAACTACACCCTTCAGCCACAAAATGAAATTCTGAGTCAATACTACCATTTTGACCAAGTCAACATCATGGTACATATTACATATAGGCATGGCCCTGAGAGCAGCATTAACAACAAGATAATACAGAAGGAGACAAACTTTTACATAAGTGATGATAGATTCCATGATCTGCATTATGTGCAACATTGTTTTCGAATTTTCTAGATCAATTAAAGGAGGGAGATATACAGATGGATCAGCATTGGATATGGTTAGATGTTGTGCGAGCCAGTTCAAAAATTCCTGAGTCTTACAATGGATGAGTATGTTACATAAGACTTATAATGTGTCGCATATATGGAACTACTTTGAGACCAGGCACGGAAAAGGTGAGCATAACAGGGTCGGTGCATGCATCAAGACCACACTACGAAGGGAGGAGATGAGGTTTACCAAAAACTCCCATATCAAATATGCAGAATCCATAGTTCAATGGTGCTCTACAATAATGTCAAACCCAACTAAATTGGTAGGAAGGCCAGTCAGGAATTTTTGGCATGTGGTTGACATAGATCGATCACGTTCCTATAGTTGCAGCACAGTACAAGGAACACGTGGATTTCATTCAATTTGAAGCTCAAACAACCCCCGATTTGAAATATGGACATGGAAAATCGCTTGCTTTTGTAGCCCTTGTAGCAGTGGTGAATGGGATGAATGTGAATGCATGGATTGGGTTGATGAATGGGATCATGTGTCACTTGCAGTAGATCCACATGTAGTCAATGAAACAACCCACTTAGAGGAGGGCCAATCAGTGATTTCGACAGGCTATGACCATATCTTAGATCTTGTACAACCAGGACACATATATGCAGTTGTTTCCCCGAAAGACAATGAATGGGGCATAGATTATTGGTTGGCATGACACATTTGAGGTAAGCAAATCCTGAATGGATCATTGATTGATGATAAAGGAAATGAATTTCCTATTGGCTCGATGGTGGTTGAGAGTGAATATCTTACAGTAAATGGGAAATCAAGAATAACTAGTAGGCATGTTTTCGTGGATTACAAACCAATTTTTGTGGTCTATCATTTCACAAACTTGATTGTTGGCATGAACATCCATCTACAGATAATGTCAATGAAGAACTCAACCAAGGTACGTTACTTCTTTCCTCATTCATAGCACAAGAGATTGATGGATGCAATTAGCAACAGAGAGGATCCAACTAGCTATATTGAATGAGATTGGGTAATTGTGCTTACACTTCACTTGGATGCTAGTTCCATAAGTGATTGAAATTGACAACTACTATTAAAAGACAAGACAATCATGATAAGTTACTCCGCTTTCTATGTGAACTTTGCAAAAGCCTTTCCCTTTCCATCTATATCAATGTCATGTCTGAATATATAGTATGTATAAATACTTATTACCAAGTATGATCTGTTTTATGCACCGTACTTGCTTAAACCAACATTTGCAGAGATGAATGGACATCTGTTACATGGATTGACAACGGTCACATGAAGACCAACATATATGGAGTATGCATGGAGATATGGAGTACGCATGTAATAGATGTCCATCCATATATGCGTCCTCCATATCTGTTGGTCTTCATGTGAATGGCATTTTCATGACCAAGTGACCAAGTGTCCCTGAACAACATTTTCATGCAACTTGCAACTCAACATAAATCGACAACCGGATGTCAGATCTATGAGTCATTGACTCCGTTGGTCTCCTAGCATGCCATTACCTCTAGAGGGCCCTCTCCACCACGTTTGCATGGCCCAATGACTCCATTGTGCATCGGTTTCATAAAATAGGGTTTTGCTTAGTTTCCTTCAATGCAACTATCGCATTGGTGGGTCAACTCTGCAAAACCCTCCTCTGTTCCAGTCTTGGTGGTGTTCCCATGTTGGCACTAGCCATACACCCCTGTTGAAGCCAATGGAATGAAATCTTGTTGCTCCGTTTGGTTTTTCACTCCCAGACAAAGAGTGACCAAGTGTCCTTGAATGACATTTTTATGCGACTTGCAACTCGACATAACTTGTCAACCATAGGTCGGATCGACAATTTGTTGACTCCATTGGTCTACTGGCATGTCATCACCTCTAGAGGGCCCTCTCCACCATGTTTTCATGGACCAATGAATCTATTGTGCATCGGTTTCATAAACTAGGGTTTTGCTCAGTTTCCTTCAATGCAACTCTCGCATTGGTGGGTCAACTCTGCAAAACCCTCCACCATGCCAGTATTCGTGGTGTTCCCATGTCGGCATTGGCCATACATACATGTCAGAGCCAACGACATGCAATATTCCTGCTTCGTTTGTTTTTTCGCTCCTGGATCGAGAGTGACCAAGTGTCCCTGAATGACATTTTCATGAAACTTGGAGGGCCCTCTCCACTGCATTTGCATGGCCCAGTGACTCCATTGTGTATCGATTTCGTAAACTGGGGTTTTGCTTAGTTTCCTTCAATGCAACTCTCGCATTAATGGGTCAAATATGCAAAAACCTCCACCCTGCTAGTCTTGGTGGTGTTCCCATGTCAGCATTGGCCATACACATCTGTCGGATCGAACGACATGCAATCTTGTTGCTCTGTTTCCTTTTTTTCTCCCGGACTAAGAGTGACCAAGTGTCCCTAAACGACATTTTCATGCGACTTGAAACTCAACATAACTCAAAAACCGAAGGTTGGATCGATAAACTGTCGACTCCGTTGGTCTCTTGGCATGCCATTACCTCTAGTGGGCCCTCTCCATCATGTTTGCATGGCCCAGTGAGTCCATTGTGCATTGGTTTCATAAATTGGGGTTTTGTTACGTATATTTATTGATGTTGTAATTTGTTGTAATAAGAGGTTCTAGATATGTTATATGCTTGGAAAGAGTGCCCTAAAGGGATGTATCTTCATGGTGTTAACTTACACTTGGACTAGGGTTTGTTTTGTTGGGTTTCCTTGTGATAGTAGGATGAAGATAAGTGAAATATTAGACCAAAGTGACCACCCTCACACACATGTTGAGGAGAACAAATGAGCATAGTAACCAACTTGGCACACATATTGAGGATAAGCATTGGAGCATTGTAACCACCTCTGATACATATGTCGAGGAGCATTGGGAACAAGAAGATGTGGTACACAACTAGAGGAGGAACACATTACATGATGAAACTTGGATATGCATGAGGACACTAGGGTTTATATATGCAAGTAAACCTTGGAGAAGGAGATATAATACTAGCGGAATTTATGGTTGTATTGTAGAATCTATAGCTCTTGTTGTGAAGGCAAAGGAGGTAGAATTAGGGTTCGAACCATGTAGAAGATACAAAGAAAAGAGCTAATGTCTTTGGTGATATTGCAGTCTTGTTCTTGTGTGATACATGGAGGTTAGGGAAAGACCATGGAAAACTTAACTTGATAAGTCTCGAGCTTCTTTTGATTCCTTACTTAGAAGAAGATTTTTTTAAGTTTAGTTGATTTTCCATGGAGTTCTTGGTGCTTGTGTTGATGCAATAAACAAAGACCTAGGGTTTGAGGAATCATCCTAGGATAGACATGTTGACGTCGAAACTGGTGCTAGACTTGTTTGAAATGCCATGTGCTTCTATGATGGAAGATGATTAGGGTTTATAAACCCTAACGAGGAAAAAAATTATAGTGTGGATACCTTAATGCATGCTAGGGTTTCATGAACTACAATCTCGTTGAGACTTGCATACTAGGGTTTCATGAACTACAATTGCATACTAGGGTTTCATGAACTACAATGGTATGCTATAACTAGGGTTGAGAATTTATGAGATGGAAGTAGGGTTTTATGACCTCTTTACAACTTATGAGATAGAACTAGAATGGTATGCACTAGTGGAAAATGAGAGATTAGTGACCAGGAGACCACAATTTTTGGTCACCACAGTTTTTTTCAAGGGTTAAATGACCAAAATTGATAAGTTTAAGTGAGCTAACTAAAAAATACCAAGATAAATGACCACTTTTGGTCACGAGATAAAAATCAACTTAAAACGACCTAGATAAATGACCAAATTTGGTCACGAGATATCTAGACTAAAAATGACCACATAAAAATTGGTCATTTATTTGGTCATTTTTAGTTGTCACTCCGGCAATGAAAAAAATTACAAATTTGACAATGAATTTTTACATTTTACTAAATTCTAACATATATATAATATATATTTACACGTCCCTATATTAACAAAACTGAATTAATGCAACTCAACTATATGTTAATTTGGACATGACCTTGGCATATAAAAAAACCTACTAAACCTTTAAACCCACTAAACCTTGGCATATAATGTTAATTATAAGGCTAATTTGCATGACCTTGACATATAATTATAGTTTTTATAGGCTAATTTGGACACGATCTTGGTCCCTTGGCTAATTAAATCGATGGAATCCACGTCAGTTAAAGGGTATTTTTCTATTTGGACCAGCGGTCGTTATAGAAAAAATTATATTATCTAGACCTTAGAAGATCAACTCATATAATATGGGAGGGATAAACATTTTCATCATCATATTATGCACTCAAAATGGACTCAATTCACATAATGAACTCAATCCTAGCATTAATATAACCTACAAGACATTTGTGGATAACAAAAACATGTTGACCATGCTATGTCGACCATCAACTCCATAGACATTTTGTACCCATCTATGTATTGTTTATTAAAATAATATAAATATATAAACTCACGGAAGCATTAGAGAGAGAGAGAGAGAGAGAGAGAGAGAGAGAGAGCTTGTGAGTAGTTTTCCATTTTTCAGTATCAAGGGGAATTGGAGCTCCAAGTAAAACTACCCTTTATACACTGCTTGCTGTTAGAAAAACATTAAAATTAAGAAACTTCATTATCATATTATTGCAAAGAATTGGGGTATGGAATTGTAGATGTTATCTTGTAGCCACAATATATAACTATGATTATGTGACCTGCCACTTGTTAAAGTTAGTTCAACTATGGGACCCATTCTCAGGGAGGATGGTACCCTAGTCAGTTAACTAGGGAAGTGTAAGACCCTAAAAGGTACCCTAGGGACCCTAGTAGTCTCCTGGGTTCTTGCAGATGTTATCTTGTACCCACAATATATATCTACGATCATGTGACCTACCACTTTTTAAAGTTAGTGCAACTATGAGACCCACTCTCAGGGATGATGGTACCCTAGTCAGTTAACTAGGGCAGAGTAAGACCCTAAAAGGTACCCTAGCCCCCTAGTAGTCTCCTGGGGTTCTTGGTATGGGACCAAGCAGGTTAATGCCATGGAAAAGTCCCTAACATGTGGTTAGGGCCCCTATATGTCTCTAGGGTATTCTGGTATGGGATCAGATAGTTTCTTGGACATGAGATCCAAGCAGATCTGTAGGTTGAGACAGAAAATTCCTGGTCTGGGACAAGGCATATTCCATATTCTTGGTCTAGGACCAACCAGTTCCTGCAGGAGCACCCCTAGTCAGTTAACCAGGTGAATCTAGATCAAGTTGACCAAGATGATGATGTGTGATGTCCTCTCTCCTAGTTGGTTATTTCTAGGTTGTTTCTCAAGGGATTAAGCACCCCTTAATGATGTCCCTAATAGCTAACCCTTAGGAACAACACTGAGGACCATAGGATCACATCATCCAGCTTGGATCTTCCCCTTATACATTGATGATGAAATATATGAAACAATGTACCTTGAGAGAGATAAAACTTAAAGTCCTTGGTCTTGTTGGTCATTTGGGAAAAATGGGCTGTTTTTCCACCTTTATGGCACACCTTGGTCTTGTGGGTATGAGGGTTACATTGCCATCTTATTGTAACCACCTTTGGTTGAATTATGGTCATTTATCTTTTACTTGGTCCTAGTGTCCTTATGGTGGGTACCTTTGGTATGTTGACTTTTATCTTATGTTTTTTTTATTTTTTGGACAATTCGTCAAATTAATTTTATGGTTTTATTTTGTAAGACCATTAACCATTTTATTTTATGGTTTTTATTTTTTGGACAATCGATCAAATTAATTTTATGATTTTATTTTGTAATACCATTGACCATTTTATTTTTTGGACAATTGGTCTCAGTTCTATGTTCCATGTCTGGTCTAGGGTTTTTTGCATATCTGTTTGAAAAAAACATCAAGGTTTTTAATGTTGCTATTCTTCTTCTGTGGATAGGATCTGCTGCTAGGTTGGGGTGATGCTTGTCTCAGACCTCTTAGGGCTAGTATTATTGCTAATAGGACCGCTGCCATCATTTTGTTGAACTATTGTGACCAACTAATCTTGTCCAAGGCTGTCGTGAGCATGTCCAAGACTGCTATGACCTGTTGTAGGGTGTTGTCTGAGCTGCTCCCTATCTCATACCTGTTAGGGATGGTATTGTCCATGATAGGACTATTGCTATCATTTTGTTGAAATGTCGTGACCTACTAAGCTTGTCCAAAGCTGTTATGACCTGTTGTAGGGTGGTGTATGGGATGTTGATAGGATTCCATGAGCTTGTAGAGTGTCATGGGCTTTGTTGTGGGTATCATGAGACCAGTTGAGGATGTTCATGTTGTGACATGTCTTACTTGAGTCATGAGTTATTTTGTTGGGTTGGTTGTTGGATCTTACCCTAACCGCGATTGTTTGTTGGACTTTATCTAAACTGTGGATTTATTGTTGGGCTGTTACTAAATTGTGGATGGTGTGTCTCTTACCCTATGTGACTGTATTGTCCATGATTGTGTCCCTTCTAGTGTGACTGTGTACCCATCGTGAGTTGTGTGTATTTTTTCTTCTCTACTAGTGTGATTGTACTATGCATGATTGTGTCCCTCTGCTGGTGTGCATCTAAGTTTTGTATCCTTACTTTTATAACCCTCTTAATCTCTCTCTCTCTTTAAAGGTATGTCATTTGTTCACCCAGTTGACTTGTCCCTTCGATGACAAGATCAAACCTAAAAGTACTTGAGTATATGGTTGTTTCAAAATAATTGTTACGATTCTTTAATGTTGATATTTCATGGACATTATTGTTTTATCACTTAATATTGTTACTGTACATGGCATTTGATAAATCATCTCAAGGAACAACCTTAACACAGTGACCAATGGAGTGTTAAAGTTGAAAGAGATGAAAATTATGTTTGTAGTTATTTGTAGCAGTACTTTTCTGGATCTAACATTTTTTTAATTTTGTTTATGTATTAAAGTATAAAAGTTTGATTCCATATTTCAGACCCTAACCTAAGTTCTAACCCTACAAATTTAACTCCACTTCCCTCTTTTTTGGACAACTCCTCCAAACATCTGAATATGATGCATGGTCCCAATGAAAAGACAATCAGGGTCAGAGTCCTATTGCATGTCAAACAAACCAACAATTATGAAGTTCAGAATTGACAACAACCTTTGGAAAGTGAGGACTCTCAATTCCCATGAAACTAGTGTGTTGATAGTTGAAGACCTGTTTCTTTACAATCCCTTAAACAAGACTTGAGAAAGAAGTACTCCTATATTGTCTGATCTGAAACAATACAAAGGTATTTTTTTTACTTATTGTGCAAAGATCTGAATATTAGTCAACATTTAATCCAAAATGTAATATGTATAAATTTTTACTTATGTGTGAAATTCACTTGAACAAGAAACTTCAATTTCTCTTATCCTAATGGGGGCTTCTTATTATCCATTCTTAGATCAATAGATATGAAGTTTTTAGTTTTGATTGAAAGGGTGTGACTTGGGCCTCGAATGCATTCCCCACACACATTAGGTTCTTGCATCAAACTTGGGAAATGAGGGATGTATTCAGGAATATACAAACCTGCCCACAACTATTGACCATTTTCTATCTATAAAAGTAGTTGCAGAAAGTAATGCAAAAGGCCAAGCCAAGGAATCCACAAGTGTGCTTAGTATTGTTAACATTTCCCCTTGCTTTAATAATTTTATTGTAATACCTGCAATTAAAATTGTAATTATGTTACTAACAAAACTGGAAAATTATATGACTACTTTTAACAAGTTTGTGCATTTGATATTTAGTCAGTCTTGAGCTTTAGCAAAGGACTCAAAATTTACTTGATGTTAGTGAGTCTTGTATTGTTGTGCTAACTACAATCAATTTTTTTTATTCCCAACAAGGCACATATCTGTACATAGTAGGCACAAATATGAATTTATAAACATTCCATGAATCCTTTTTCTTTCATAACAAAGTACCTTGAAAATGTATGGTCATTGGCTCCAAATACAATGACCCACACAAACAAGAGAAAGCAAAACTAAAATTCCCATCTAAAAAAGATGGTTACTAAATGAATCAATGGAATTTAACTACAGTAAGATTGAAGGTGAAGAATTTCCATCAGTAGAAAAAGTTTACTATGGCCTTTTCATAGCCAAAATTATACAACTTTAAACTTGATATAAGCTACAGCCTTAAGCTAATATGCTATTGCTAATTGTAATAGAAACAGTACTAGTAGGGACTCAATGCTAGAAATCAATATACAAAATAAACATGCATAATCATCTTTTCTCATCCATAGTTTTTCTCATTGAAATCCTTGTTTTTACACTATTTTGCAATGGAAAAGCATAAAAAAGGAAATTTTAGAGGCAGGTATGTGCACACATAAATGGATCAAATCCCACTCCCTTTTCTCATGAAGGCTTTCCTAATGATATATTTATCTAGTTTTGGGTTCTCATTGTGGAGAACCATGCTCAAATCCTAGAGAGACATGGTATCCCAAGCACCGCAAGATAACTAATGAAGTACCTAAGACTATCCACCTAGGTTATCTGCTTTTAGGCTATGCTAAACCTAGTCGATGACTAGAACATCGCATTGATTCTTACCAAATTTAACTCATTTGCATGCAAAACAATGACTATACAAATAAACATTCATAGCCATTGATTTAACTTTCTTAATCTACATGATTTACAACATTTTTCCTCTCAAACAGAGTTTCTCTCACTAAAATCCTTGAATATCTATTATTTGACAATGGAAAAGGATATCCACGGAAAAATTGAGAGGGAGGTATCAACAACTTATTTTTAACCATTTTTAATCATTGTGGAAGAAAAACCAGAACCCTTAGAAAGATAAGAAGATTGACAATGTTGATATGTTGAAGAATCCAAGGAGGATGGGAGCAGAAATTAAAAATCAAGCAGAGGACCAATGCCGCTTAGATGACATCAATACTACATGTCACAACCAGTATAAGGAGTAGAGTTCATGTGCAGAAAGCACTACAGTATTTGAACTCGAATTTCGACGTTAGAATCCGACGTCATCCAACATTTCGCATGGATGTGTTGGACAACAATCAATCATCAGAATGCTGATAACAAAATATTTATAGAGCCGTCGAATATCCGACACGCGTGAGTCAAATTTTTGACACTGGTAGTGTCAGGGAACCGACACTACCAAGGTCAGATCTTCGAGATCTGTGCAAGCAACACTGGCGGTTATCCGACGGGTAACTGACACTTCCAAGGCGGTTTTTCAACATCTGCGAAAGCAAAACTGGTGGATATCCGACACTGACACGTCAGAGATCCAACGGATGGATTATAAAATAAAAATATATAATATATAATATTATATAATAATAAATGACTCATTTTCGTTTTGGATAGTCAGTTCAATTTGAAGGTTTTTGTGAATTTGGGAGTAGGTTCGATAGACATGGCAGACAACTCTGTTGACCCGTGGCAGCAAGAGCTCAACATCTTCTCCTCACTAGAAATTACCGATATACCATCCCCGGACACAGTGCAGAACATGCTAGAAAATTTGACAGCTGGAAGCGAGAGCAGGGTTCTGGTTTCTCAACCATATGAAGAGAGCAGGGTTCTGGTTTCTCCGCCAGATGAAGAGCTGCTAGGTGTGTTCGCAGCACGGCCATTGAACTCGGTCTTAGGAGGAGTCCCGTACTCATTATTCGAACCTCCGAGCACAGCTGCAGCAACCGTTTTCATCGAACTTCCCTCGGAGGAACCACAAGGAACCCCAAATAGGTAAATTGATCCTTTAGTGTCACAAGGAGCACGCATAGGAGAAGCCACCGAACAATTGGATGAAATCTCGAACTGGAACTCCGTCTCGGAAGACGAAGGCACCCAAATCACCTCCAGGAAACAAAATAATCAGTGTTTAAATCCCTCTAGAAGAGATTTTAACATAATTTGTGGAGTTGGGCGCCCCATGGATGAAGCACTGGAAATTGATGGATTAACCCTAATCGGGAAAATCACAATCATAAGAAGAAACCCCACCCTGGGCAAAATGAAGGAATGGGCCAATAAAAATTGGACAGGGCTTCAAGGTGAAGGCCCGGTTATTAATTCGCTTGCAAAGGAATGGTTCAGCTTCCTGTTTAGATGTAGAGAGGATGTAGACCTCATATGCAACAGACTCTAGACATATGGGAAAACCCTGTTTCAGCTAAAGCAGTGGACCCCCTTGTTCGATGCGGAAACAGAGCAACTGGATACAATACCAGTCTAGGTTCTCCTGCCAGGACTATCATTAGAATTCTGGAACCCGTCCTGGCTTAGTGAAATCGAGAATGAGCTAGGGACTTTCATTGAGGTGGACCTTTCGTTTCAGTAGATGAAAATCAAATAGGTAGCCAGGATCCTAATCTCTTTTAACATCAGAACCAGTCTTTCGGAAGCCTTTAATTTTGTATGGAAAAACAAGCAAAAAAAACAATTGTTGGACTATGAAGGGCTCCTGTTTCGATGCCACAAATGTCATGAAACAAGACATTTGGCAAGAAACTGCCCAAACTTTGCTCCCTCAACAACTAGAAGAAGGAAGTGGGTTAGGTGAACAGAGGCCCCGAGCTCCAAAGAAACTGATCCGAACACAACTTTAGACGAAAATCCTCTCAGATTGGAGGGCACAAAACAACCATTGGATCAACCAGAAAGAGCGGGAGTAGTAGCAGCAGAAGGGCCTCCTCAACAAATGGAACAACGTCCAATCACGTATCCCCCACCGGGTATGAACACTTCTTCCCTTAGCAATCAATTGAATGATTTATCTTTGAATGAGGAAAAATATTTTCCTACCCCTATCACAAACAGTCCCCCTCCCCCAAAAAACAGCACCTCCTCCCCCACATTCAAAAGTACCTCCAATTCAAACCTGGAAGCCTCCCCTTCCACCATAAAAAATTACTCGCCCACTCAGTCCTCCTCTATCCGTTTCCACCTTCATTCAAGGGATGTTCCAATCCCTCAAAAACCAAAAATCCCTACAAAAGGACTAGGGGTAAATGCCAGGATCACATCCAAAGGGAAAGGGAGAGGAAGACCATCTCACCTCTCTACGGCCCAGAGCATGGCGCTCAGGGATCAAGAAAGTGGTAGAAAAACAACCATTTTTGGGGCACTTAGAGCAGTGTAAACCCCAGATGGGATGCCCAAATGAAATTTGTCTCCCTAAACTGCAAGGGTCTAGCAAGTACCTGAAAAAATATTTCCCTAAAAAGGATGATGGAGGTTCTATCACCAGAAGTCATCCTTCCACAAGAAGCAATGGGTCTAGAGCTGGAAGTTGAAACTAGTTTAACATCACTTCTTCCGCAATACTCTTTCACAGCGCAAAGTGCCATCAGCCACTCTGGAGGTCTAGTAATTGGAAGGAAGAAAACAAGAATTCGATGCACAAACTCATGAGGTGCATGCTTATATCTAAATCAAATTCATTTTTTTCAAATTTCTTTAGGTTTGGGAACTGGAACCAATGGCTATGAAGAACTCATGACACTGAAATTACTTCTCTATTTTTCCAATGAAAGAAATTGCAAACAGTTACAAGTATATGGTGACTCAATGGTGGTTATAAACTGGATGAATAAGATACATAAATGTAGAACTGCTTCTCTAGATGCATTATTTAAAGTGACAACCCATTCTCTCTCATTCTTTGAATCAATCTCTTTCACTCATGTTTACAGGGAGCAAAATAAGGAGGCAGACAGGCTCTCAAAGAAGGGTCTGACATTGCAATGGGGTGAATGGAAAATTTTGGAAACACAAGACTCCAAGGCCACGGAATATCCGTACAGGCCTTTTATAAATCCATTCCTCTAAAACTTTTTGTAAATTTGAAATATATTTTTGAAAGCATAGCACAAAATCAGTCTTTTATGAATGGATGCTTTACTGAATTGTTTACTGATTTTTTTTTCTGCCATTTACTAAATTAATGTTTTAATGAATGAGTTAATGAATGGTTTTTTCAGCTATTGAATGATTGAATGGTTTAATGAATGTTTTAAAGAATGATTTAATGAAAGCATTTTTCAACTATTGAGTGAAATAATTTGCATTGTAGATGCATTGTTATTTGCTTTGTGAAATAGTGAAATAAATTGTTATTTGAAAGTATAGGCATTGGGTTTGGGGAGTTGAGAGTGATGTGAGGCGGGGAAGGGGCCATAAGAGCTTACACCTTCACGTGGTTGGTCCTATTTAGTAGAGAATATTAAATTATTCTTGAAACAGAGAGGAACTCAATGAATGGTAAGGAAGAATACATTAAAAAACATCTATTTCTATATTTTTACTATGTAATTTTCTCTATTGCTATTTAACTCCTCCATTGGAACTTGTTACAGATAGCATTGAGAAACATTTCCATAGTTAAGAGGCAAGAAATGGAGTTTTGATTAGATTGATGGCCTTATATACATAGTATTTTTGGTTATCCATGTTTTATCAGGTGATATATTCTTGACAATTAATTTACTTGAATAGTTGAATAGTATTGTAATTTACATTGTAATAGAATTGTATTTATTTAGATTGTTTTTGTTATTTTCATAAACAAACATAAATATATTTGATGGGTCCTAACATGAAACTATTGCAACAGGACAAAAAATGAAGTATGTTGAATGATGTTTTGAAAGGTAAAGCATAAGAAGACAGTGTGAAGATCCAGAAATCAAGGTATAAATATGTTTTCTTTTGTTTGATTGAGCTGTGTATTGGGTATTTATGCCTGTGCACACACATACATTTAGTTGATGATGATGATTACCATACATAGAGGCGAAAAACAATCACTAGAGGCAAGAACATAGACTATGTAAACGTTCTACAAGTTAGGTAGGGGTCTTTTGACATCCTTGACATTTCTACATTGTTAGGTTCATCATTAAACCAAAAAGTTTGGAGTTTTTCCAAAACAAGAAAATTCTGCTTTGAAAAATCTATCTGTTGAAACAACCTGACAAGTGTTTATGAAGTGCGCAGAGGCACTCAAAACACATTCCTGGTGAGAAATAAGGTCATAGGGCTTTAGTATTTCACCTTGTGCACCTCTCCACATATTTGTTTTTTTTTTCTCTAGTTTCTCTTGAAAGATAAATGCTTTCCAAAATGGATTCAAACCCATTTTTCAATTTTCAACCACCCTTACCAAATTGCATCCCTAGCTACAAATATTTTTCCATATCAATGTTGCAATTTTCATCTTGGGATATATCACTGACGGCCCAGATATACACATATTGGAAATATTAGGGAAAATGTCGGGGAAAATATTAGTAGGCATAAACTTGGACCTGAAAAACTCAGAAAATATCAGCAAGCATAATTTTGGAACTGAAAAACACAGAAAATACCAAAAACATCAAGAACAATAGAAAACTTTAAAGCTCAATAAAGTTTTGGAAATATTGGGAGAAATTGGAGATATTTGCAACATTGTTCTAGATATTGATCTGATGCATTAGCGTGAAATATTTTTCATTATAGACCTGTGTACATTCTTGGGTGTTAGGTTCAATCCCAATAATACCCACTCTCACAAGCTAACAAAAACTTTCATTTAAACTGTACTTCTTGAACCAACTTAACTTAGAAACTACACTCCATGATTTCTTTTCTCCTATGTTTTGAGGTGGAATGTTGGATTCCCCAAAAATTTACTTTGAATAACCTTAAAAAAAATTCCATTACATTTTAGGTTATGGGATAACAGTGGTATCACATTGGGATAACACCTCTTGTGGGATGCATGAGAACCTCAAAATCCTCCAACAAATCCATGCAACTAAAAAGTGTAACATTTTTCTTCCTCAATATCTTTTCTACCAAGTGACTTGTCTCCATTTTTCTATATTTTCATATGATACATACCAATGGATCTCAAGTGAGTTGACCCCTAAAATTTGAACGTGGGAACCTAAATTCATTCATACTATTTCTTTTCCATTATAATTTGACATTGAGAACTAGACATGACTTAGAGAAGTGGTGGACTAAATACTGGCCTTGGGATGGAAAACTTGAACTCTAGGATTAAGACTCGGAAAATCAAAACAATAAACAATTCTTGTCACAAGAATTTAGTTGCATATGCATCCATTTATTTAAATATGAGCTCAAAAATTAAAAATATTGGCATGAGTAAAAGATGTCAAAGGAATCTCTTTTTGTCAGCTCAATACTAAGTATGTTGCTATATTTAGGCATTTTCGGATTCTGCAAAAAAGAACTTTAGGTATATGAGAGAAACCTTATATTTAGTATCCATAATCTTATCCATGATAGTCACAGATCTAAAATCTTTTCATAAATCCCGAGGACTAGATTCCTCTTCAGTAACCTAACCATGCATTCATCAAATGCTTATTCATTTTGCGTTGTTAAATTGCCATGGTTTGTTGGATTATGGACTCTAATCTAATCCACAGAGTCCTACATTTCCTTATTTTCCTATGTTGAATTTTGTCATGTTTGATCCATTTTGATAAGCAAAGTCCTAACATTTTTTCCATGAGTCACTTCATGTACTGGTGAGATCCACTCATTAACTTTTAAATCAATCTTTTCCAACAAGACCATACCCATCATCTATTGTTCCCCTAGATCCTTCACACATTTATGAAGAATGGGAAGCTCACGATCAAACTGGAAATTGTAGAAATATTATTTCAACACTCTCTATGCCACCGTCCTTGTAATGCATATGATTCAATAGCATATTGTAGCTAAGATGGAAGGAACTATTCAAAGGATCAACATTTCCTTTAACCACTAGTTTTGCAATGGACGTCTCCATTTATTGGATTGGTGAGGTATTCTTCATAGGACAAAATTCATTACTTTCAGCAGGTGATGATAGCATGGTCAAGTGGTGGGATGTCATAATCCAGGTATTGGAGTAATTATGTTTTGTTGATTTTCTTTTGAAATAATTTCTAAATTTTCAACACTGTAGAGCATATTGCCCACTAGTATTCATAGGTCAATTAATTCCTTTTTTATGTTTATACATGAAGAGTTACTAAATATAGAAGGGAATAAAGACTATGTTCGTTGTGGTCCAGTAATTCTATAGAGTGTTGATTTATGGTGTGATTGGGATTTATGGTCATATGCATCTAGCTAGAGTCATTATTTGATTTAGTTTACTTTCTTTACAATTTTTCAAATGGATAGGCATACATGTTCATATGACCAAACAATACAACTATGCGACTTGTGCAACTCAAAGACTTCCTTGTAATTGAAGATTTTTTTGCCACATAGATGTTTGTTTTTTAATACAAATGATGATTTTTCATTAGCATAAAAAGAAACCATTATATAAGATTTGTTTGGTATATACCTCGCTAGTTTATTTAAGTCTTTTTTTTTATATAACTCGTTAGTTTATTTAAGTCTTTTTATATAGTTTATTTAAGTCTTTTTGGTATATACCTCGCATGAGAGCACTAGAAAGGAAATTATGGCTCTAGGTGCACAATTTGGGAATAGGGTAAGAGAATACTACCAATAAATGACTATAATCTAAAAATATCAATAACATGACTAGCTGATTTTCCTTACTTATAGTCTCATCACTTGTACATACCTGGACTTGAGCACAATTTCATCCAATAATAATGTTATATAGGGTGCATTGCCTACTTTATCCCACTAAATCATACATATGCTTCAGAGTAAGTTCATAGATGGATTCTTTTGTAACGTAATGGTAGGGTAAGAGAATACTATCAATCGATAATTGGTGAGTTCCAGTAACTCCAAATGAATCCATGACCTGAAATTATGTGACATGGAACAAAATTTTGGTTTACCCATTTGTTTTCTATTGTTTAAGATTGCATTGGCATGTTCACAAAATCCTTTTCTTAAAGATAAGAGTTCTGATTTTCGTGGGCATGTTTTTCTTTATGATATGAATTCTTCTACTGTTGAAAACCAAGTTCTTTCCAATGGTACATTGATTACTGAGTTGGACAGAATATTAAGATGCCCACAAGGGCTCCCTTCTTGAATAGAATGAATTTCATCCCTCTGGGCGATTTTGGTGAATAGTTACCCCACATACCTTCAACAACTAAGACAAACGAAGTGTAGTCTCTGTATTGCAGCCCTTCTGAGCGGTAGTGACAATGGATTTTTCTCATTATCCTACATGATGTCTGAAGATGAACCTTATACAATTAAATGCCTTGTTTTTTTTTTGAATTTTTCTCTGACTAAATGCTTAGTGTTTCTTTGAGGGTATGTTATCTCTTCACAACAGAACTAGGCAGAACAAAGTTTCAATTTGTTTCAGTTCTTATGTTATACAAATGGCCTTAGCTGCTGCAATAAGAAGATGATGAAGGGTCCATATCAGCCTCATTCAAACTGGTACTATGTATGGCCATTCTGGGCTGTCATCCTCCTCACCATAGTTGCCATGTAAGCTTTCCATGTCTGATTTCCCTTAAGCTACTGTCAAAGGCCTTGTCTTTCCCTTAATTCCTTTACTTGATAAAATGTTTGTTGTTTAGTTGAAAGACTATTCTTTAAATGGAGTTTCAAGACATTAAGATGAGATTGAGGTTTCTACATTTTTCAACAAGAATGTTTTAGGTCTTACAGAGATTTAAATGCACATACAATTTTAGCATTTTTCTCTTCTTAAAGGATTTGTTTGTGTTTCTTTCACAGAGTTTCATTTCCTTAGAGAAGATTCAGTGTATTACAGCTCTTGTTTATATCAAAATGAGATATATTTATATTTTTAATAAATTTGAAGGGGAAAAAGGAAGGTTTACTGCTTTTGTATTTTCTTTTAATGGTTATTCAGAAGTTTAAGGAACATAGGAATAGGTTTTTATTGCAGAAGTACTTTTCTCATTTCTAATTACCAACAATGGAACTGCAGTATTACTTCTGGATTTGTTCTTGCGAGAAACACCCAATTCCATACAAGGGAAAAAAGGGTGGAGAAAACTATTGTAGAGGCTGCTCAAAGGGCCACAGACACAATCTATAATGTGACATCTTCTATGAAGACAATGCAAGATTAGTTGTGACCTTATGACGAGAATGCTTATATGCATTTGAATACAACAGCAAAAAGACTTGACATGGAAGCATCAAACATACATGATAAGGTCTATGGCAACAAACATGCAATCAACATCGGCTTAAGAATACTATAAGATTCTTTTTCTCTCAGCTCCTAAAGTTTATAGGTTTGGCTTAAGAATTTTTGTCAGAATCCTTTGCTGTCAGCTTCAAAAAATTTATGGATTTGCATTTCTCTAGGAAAAAATTGAATCTTTTCAATGAAACCAAGGGTTTGATGTATATTTGTTATTGATTTTGCAGAAATATTGTAACTACCATTCTTGTATCTATCAGTTTGGCTCTTATGATTTTTGCAATAGGTAATTATTTTAACTCAAAGTAGTATATTGTCTATCCTGTTTTTTAAGACTTAATTCCTCAATATGTTTTAACGGACGGCCCAATTTCTGTACAATGTTTCTTCAAGATCCCTTGATAAAAGAAATTAAGGAAGGTGAGCATGACTTGTTATGTAATTCTTCTTTTGCAGTGGTACCAAAACCAGAAGAAAGAACATGGTGGGATGAAGATGCAATTATTTTGAGTGACGATGAAGAGAGTGTGCATGATGAAGATGATTGCAGTTATGATGATAGAGACTCGGGAGCTGACCATAGCACTAATGCCAAGTCAGTCGTTCCTAGTGCCTCGGTGCAGTCAAATCAATCTATTCATCCTTGGGCAAATAAGAGCTCTAACAGGGGAATCCTAAGGATACTTTAATACAGAAAGCCATTGTTTGTTTTTGAATCTTTATATGACTGTTTGCTGCACTTTTATGCAGTGGAAACCTTAGCCTCTTGTCCTGTAAAAGAAAAAAAATCCAAACGCTGATCTCTAATTTTTATTGGTTGAATACTAAATTTGGGAGATTTTCGATGAATTGATGACTGAGCATTGCAGGTGGATGGATGCCAATCTTTTATGTTTGCACTATTTTTCTATTAGTTGAATTAAAGGCTTTGGCAAGGAAGCAGAGGTGATTCTGAAACTGATCTTTTGTTGTCAATACTTTGAATTTGAAAATGATCTTTTGATGATCTCAACACTTTGATTTGTAATTTATATGGGGTTGAAAATCCTGCATGATGTACCTGTACCTACATCGTCCACTGCATTGTTCTTTCAAAACAATTTCCATCCTATCCCATGTAGATTTCTATCAAGAATTCAGAGATATAAGAACACATACACTGATTTATACAGATATATAGAAGGCTTTATACATTGATTTGAGGTGTTCAGAGATTTCAATGGCAAGCGTGAGGATGGTGTTTTGAATCATTTTGATGATTGTAGCAGCATTTTGTGATGATGTGCAAGGATTGGGAGTGAATTGGGGTACAATTTCCACACACCCACTTCCTCCATACATCATAGTGGAGCTGCTGATAGACAATGGTATCAAGAAAGTGAAGCTGTTGGATGCAAATCTTGACACCATGAGGGCTCTGGCACTCAGCAACCTCGAAGTCATGGTGTCCATTCCCAATGAGATGCTCGAGGTGTTGACCCTGGATTCTCAAGCTGTTGACAACTGGGTTGCTAGAAATGTGACCAGATATACTTTTCCTGACGGGGTTAATATCGAGTAAGATGTCCAATATTTATCATTGAATCTCATTTGTGTTTAGACTGGATTGAACATTTGGGTGCATAATTGATGGGCTTGTAAGTAATGGGTCTTGAGTTTTATCCATTAAGGTAATACCATTTCTCAGCTCTGAACTACACATGATTTATATTTTTGAAGTAGATAGTAAGTACCGTATTAGGAAATATTTGCAAGTATGTGTGTATTTCTAATCTGGGCTTGCATCGCCCACTGTACAGTCTTGCATTCTTATTTTTATTTCAAGTTCTTGAAGCCATTCTTGTATATCTTTTGGCCTTTATATGATCCACTTTTGCATGTCAAACACCCTTTCTCTGTGCAGGTGTGGCTTCTCCTGAATGTAAAGGTAGTTTTTTATCCCTTGTAAGTAAATTATATCAGTTTTTGGACTGGAAGGTTTTACAGAGCTTACAGTTTTTAGTTTCATGATACAATAGTTCATAACAAAGTTAGAGTGTTAAGAAGCATCATACATCCAAAGTACGGGGCATATAATATATATATAAGCTCATATAATCTCATTTGAGTTATACAGTGAAACTACTATCCAAAATATATATATATGGTTGCTGAGTACGAGAAAGATAAAAACGAGTTAGTCTAATAAATTTTTCACGGTAGTCATATAATTTCTTTTGTCAAAATAAATACTTCTTCAGACCATATATATGATTCTGAGTGGAAAGAACGCATTTAGGACTAGCTGACACGCCATTTTTTCCTATCAAATTTAAAATCCCCTTATACTTTTTTTTAGGATGTGGAGTAGACTTTTTTTGAAGAATGTGGAAAGCTTATACGTCACAGAAACAAGAATTCTAAGTGCAGGATGGAAGATGATGGGTTCTAATCAAATCAGGACTGAGATTGCATGAGATATAAACTACATATGATAACTAAGATTGCGTCTTTCTACACCGTTCCTCGATCCCATAAAGATTTTTTGAAATGGACAATTTCAGGACCAAAACTTGCAAAGTAGAAAATTTACTGGGTTGTTGGTTTGCCATTCCACACTTTTGGTCACTGTTCTTGTCACAAGTGTCAAGTATTTTATGATTCATACGTGAACGAGTCTTTATAATTGTTTACAGCGCTATGGTAATAAGATTATTATTATTGTTTCTAATTTTATTTTTATGATAATGGTATAGTAAAACCTTAATCATACATTTTGGGCATTAAAACTCGATGGTAAACCTAGCTTATCTTAGCTTGCAACACGGCATTGTTATTGCACCCCTAGGTACAATTGCTAGTTAGTTAAATATGTCTTTCTAATGTTCATTAGTTAATCTTCGGATTTTTTTTTTTAAATCCATCCACATGCGTCGCTTTTCCCACGTGCTTCCGACACTCCGGTAAACACATCCGACAGCCGTGGCATGACTTCGATGCTTCCACCCGTCGGATGACCGACGGTTCAAGTGTTGGACCGTGTCAAAAGGCCGACTCTTCTAGTGTTGGATGGCGTCAGTTATCCGACACTTGCTGCATAAAAATACCGACGACAGCGCCGTTCATCCGACACTTCTGCCCGTCGTACTTTCGACGCTTCAAGGGTCGACAGATGTCGGATTTCCAACGGTTTATGCAATTTTGATTGGCACTTTGGAAGGAGATACGGTAGAATATGTGACACAATGGTCTGTTGGATCTTCTACCCACATTAGTCGCATGTTGAAGATCCGATGTTATGCCACCGACGGCAAAAAAAATGTGTATGTTTCGAAAAGGCGACAGATAAGTGTCGAATTTTAGACATGCAAGGTGTCGGATTTTGGGGTTAATTTTTGTAGTGAAGGTTTGAAACTTTTCACAAAGATGCTAGAAGTGGAGGTGAATGTAAAGGGGTTGGTTGGTGCACCTTTAAATATTTAAAGATCCCAAAGAGAAATAGAGGGCCAAAATGCATGACCTTTTGCAACTTTGGTACAATTACACAACCATGAACTGGTGGGAAATGGTTGTGGGTAGTAGGACATATTGTTTGGGTTTGGTTTACATTTTTCTAATGATGAGTTGCAACCTTACAATTTTGTATTTTGACTAAGATGATTTCTGTAGTGATACCAACTCAGTCCATATTATACATTTACCAGAAGTTTCGAGTTATAGTATTTGGTAAGGTCATCAATGGATTGAATACCCAAATCAAGGTAGAACTTAGGTTTGTGATATATAAAAGACAAAAATAAATACCTTTTATAAGAAAAAAAGAAAGCAGATCATCAAATCAAAGTTCAAACTATAGAATTGCGATGATAGACTTGCACTATGAACAAGCAACCAACTACAAGTAGGATGTCTTAAAGGTCATTTTGTCTATCCACTAGTCAACATATCAGAGATGGACATCTTCTATCCTAATATGATACTAATGAACAAAGAGCCCATGTGGCTTTCCAAACATAATTCAACACGGGGTCTTCCATGCAATTAGCTTCAAAAATTCCCAAAGAACTGATGTTGGCAGTCTTAGCAAAGTGATAAAGGATGCGACTCTAGTTGCATCATACGATTCTGGTGTAACTCGCCTGCTAAAAAAGTCTCATATTTCACCAATTTAATGAGAGCTAAGTTCATCTTGGATATTTGTTTGGTTTTGTTATTGCTGTTGCTGCTGCTGTTGAAAGCGCTTTACACTCAAAACTTGCAAAAGAAGTTGCACGCGATACACACGTACAGCAAAGAGATAGCCCCCAACAAAGAAACGCAAAGCCTGTTGTTCGTGGTCCAAGTTAAGAAGTGGTCCTTCATTCTCTTTCAAAATCGAGCACAAAATGACTGTTAAAGTTCTGGTAACTGGGAAAATAACCATTAGCAAATTCTATGAGCCTCTGTTCTTATCTTCTTCAATTACTAGCGATGATAAGTGGAGGAGAAGCAACCTGAATAAGCCTATTTGTAATTTCACCACACTATCATCGATCTGGCAGTTAAATGGATGCACTGATTCAACTTTTGTCATAGGTTTTGATATTTGATTTGTTGAGAGACTCAAACGCTTCATCAACAGTTGGCTTAATGCTTAGACAGATGGTTCAGCGATTTTCACAAGGTTAGCCATGTGTGCATATAAATGATCAAAACCAATGTGTCACACTGAAACCCTTCTCCCCTGCACATGGAAAAGTCGGTCTTAGGAAGCAATTTGGCATTTTCGGGAAGGAGAACCATCTGCCTGAAATGTCCTCCAATGCCAACGAAAAACCTCTAATAAAAGCCTCTGACACACTTCACATTTAGATTCTGGAGCCACGGGAATTCAACACTTGCTACTTAATGCTTATGATCACGAACAAATGATATGGGATCTGCTGAAGTCTTCATGGAAATCGGGCACAATTCCTTTCGTGCTAATGACATCTAGCCATTAAAACACGGGATAAACGCTAGCACGTTGACACACGGCGAACAAGTTTTAAAACCGATTGCAATATATTTGTTTATTGTATGCATGGAATTTATATTCACTAGTATCTTCAGGTTCACATGACTTGTAGTGTAATGCTATGCTCCTCGTGGGCATCTCCCTTGGCTTTGACTTAGCGGTTGGTCCCTTAGGCGCTAAACTTGTATAATGTGGACTGTAATGATTGCCTGTGGTTTGTTGTTATGCCAACTTCAACACTTCTGTTGTGTTGATAGCTCGGGGTTTGACTTGGATCTTGCTAAAACAAATAAAACCCTGTTGTGTTGATAGCTCGGGGTTGACTTGGATCTTGCTAAAACAAATAAAACCCTGTTGTGTTGATAGCTCGGGGCCCTGCACAGTTGGATTTTGCTAAAACAAATAAAACCCTATTGTGTTGATAGCTCGAGGCCCTGCACAGTTGGATTTTGCTAAAACAAATAAAACCCTGTTGTGTTGACAGTTTGGGGCCCTGCACAGAAAACCGAAAGCAACAAAATTTGAATAGGTCGGGGCTGAAACAAATAAAACTCCGCACAGAAGACCGAGATAAAAAAAAAATTGAAAATAGCTCGGGGCTTGACTTAGATTGGGCCTTCATGCCCAATAATTTTGCTAAAACAATTAAAACCCTGCACAGAAGATTGAGAGCGAAAAAATTCGAAAACAAATAAAACCCTGTACAGAAGACTCAGAGCAAAAAATTTGCTTCGAAAGCTAAAAAGAACAATTTTTATGTTGCTCGAATTTATAAAATTTTGCCCTCAATCGCCAAATTTCTCAATCTCCTGAACTGGCACCAACACGGCACCAACACGGGTTTAGAATGCTACGGAAAGCTTATAAATTGACACAAAATTTATAGGGTGCCAACATTGAGGTTGATGAGAGATGGATAATTGACAGTTGGCATTATAGCCACATGACTGTGGGATGCATTCCTCACTTTAGAGACTGTTCCAGATCAACGTGTACAAGGTGCAAAGGGAACATTGAATACAATAAGAGAAGTGGGACGAGTAAGGTTCCCTACTAGAGTTTGGAGAACTTTTGGACGTATCATGAGTACTCTATATACTCTATATTCTAGTATTGAAGGTTAACAAACTCTCGGTTATAGCCTTTAGATGGTATTCAGTGTTGTTCAAGAGTGAGCACATATTTACCTATGTATTGGGAAGTGGATTCGGTAAAGCCAGTATTAATAGGTCATTTGAGAGAAATGGAGTATGTAGTGCATGGCCAATCTACGTCAGAAGGATCTTTGTGGTTAACAAGTTTTGAATTTGAGAAAGGCAGAGAGCGAGAAGCTCCAAAGATTGAAGTGGTATCGAGAAGTCAATCCATAGTTCAAAGAACAGAGGCACAGCCTCAGTTCAGAGAGATGAACATGAAGCTCATTCTAGCACTAGTAGGAAGTTTAACTGGTTCGAGATGACCCAGCAGGATAGTGCTCAAGAGTGACATGAGACATCTCAGAGCAAGAGAGTCAGACACAAGGTTGTGGATCAGCTTGCAGACATCTTTAGAGGGAGTCTAGAGCATGGATCAGTGTCAATGACAAAGGGAGAGCATGAGGTTTCCCTAGAGAGGACATTGATGGAGGAGGCTCACAATTATCATATCAAAGTGCAGCGGATGCAGCTAGTTTAGAGAGAGTAGTTGCAACAGCAGAGGACTTGGTAGATCCAAGTTCCAGAGGACTTCCCTCGTTAAGAGAGAGTATTGAGATTTGTATCTTAGGATGTCCTTCATATGTTGATGCCTATCATGAAGGTACATTGATAATATAGGCATTGAGGTAATGTGATGTAGTGTGTGAGAAACACTCCCAGTGGTGGAAATATGCATAGTTATAAATAAGTTGCATGATGGATGTGCATGAGATTTGCATGTGCATGAAAAATGAATTAAGGTTTTTCGACCCTAAAAATCACTGAAATATTAGAAAAGGTGAATTGAAGGTAAAAGTCACCATTATGTTGTGTAGTGAGTTCATCTACAAAAGGAGGGTGAATCAATGCATGAAAATAGGGGCACATTCTTGTGAAGAGAGGGCATAGTTGCTTGTGGGGCGAGAATGTAGATATGAGCAGAGATCTAGCACACTTGAGGATATATTGGAGGCAAAGATTGATTTTATGAGAGATTGAATCTAGCTACAAAATACTCATTGATTCAACTGACAAAGTGGGTGAGAGCTTCCACGAGGAGGGCAAATGCTTGCATGAGATAAAGGGCGCATTCTTGAAAAGAGAAGGGTGCATTCTAGAGAAGAGGAAGGATCAACTCTGAGAGAGATTGAGCATACTTCATTTGAGGATGATGAAAGATTCAATGGACGCTGAGATTGTTTCAAAGAAGGGTTGGATTCATCAACAGACAGATCAAAGATTGATCAGACAGAAGGGGTGCATTCTTTGAGAGGAAGGGGCACATTTCACTGGAGGAAATCGAGCTCAATGATTGAGTTCATAAATTCGAGAGAGGGCTATCACCGAGACAGTGATTCAAGAGAAGAGGGGCATGGGGCCCAAGTCAAAGCATTAGAGAGAGGCACATTTAGAGAGGCACTCATTCTGAGATAGGAGTGGATTTCCTACCTATCCCTCAGAGATCAGACTTGTGCATCAGAGCCTTTGGCTCAGAGATAAGTTTGTGTTGAATCTATTCTATTGTACGGCATTGTAACTGCTTGAAGACAATAAAAGCTACTCTACTATCTCAATGGTTTTCATGCAAGGGTTTTCTAGGGTCACATTGACCAAAACCTTATGTGTCTATTTTATGTGTGTGATTGCTATTGAGTAAAAGAAGTAAATAGATCTCATGTGTTTCATGTTATAAATAATTGTTTGTGCTAATATACATTATTTGGGATTGAGAATTGGAGTTTAGCATTTTGCATGTGATATGGAAAGACTTGAAATTGAGTTGAGGTCAAGTATTTTCAGAGCATTGAAAATTTACATGTTGTGGAGATTACATTTGCATTTGGTGGAACTTGCCCTGTTTTGGATCCTGTGGAGACCCCTCCTGCTGTCTCTTCTTTCAAGCACCCATCTGATGGCTCACCGGTTCTCCGTTCACCTCCCATTGTCACACTTAGCTCTGTGGGGCCTCCCCTTTCGTCTCTTGTGGACTTTCCTCCATTATCTATTACCTCTCCTTCTCACCCTCAACCCTCATCCCCTCATAGTCCACTATCCTCCCCATCCTTCTCGGATCCTTCCCTTCATAAGTCACTGTCGATTTTTACTGCTACTACTCCCTCCTCGCCATCCACCCTCCATCTGAATTCCATCAGATTTGAAAATGTCAGTGTTAGAAAAAAAAAAAAGGAAAAGAAGGGCATGTCGGAGGATCTTTCTTCATCCTCTCCACCTTATATTCCACTATCTGTTCGCATCAAAGATGTTGCTAGGGTTTTTGCTCCCGGGGAATTAGAGCTTCTCCTCCCCAGCCACCTGTTCCTTAATGCTGATTATTTCCCTGAATGTCAGAGGTCTGGGAGGCAAGACAAAACTGTGCAGCCTTCATTCTCTTTTTCTCTCTATTTGTCCGGACATGATTCTCCTTCAGGAGACTATGTGCAGTTCCTTTCCTGCTCTTCATGCCTTCTCCAATCTCCTTCCCAGTTGGGAATTTTGTGCTATTAGTGCTTCTGGCCTCTCTGGGGGGTTATTAACTACTTGGAACCCTCATAGGGTTAGATGTCGTGCCTTTGCAACTGTGATGGGTATACTTGTGAAGGCTATTTTCCATGGTTTGGGCACCCCTTTAGACATCCTCAACTGCTATGGCCCTTATCGGGACAGGGATATCTTCTGGGATAATGTCCACAGGGGGGGACTTCTTAGCTCTCCAAATTTGATACTGAGTGGAGACCTTAACTTAACCATGAATGCTTCGGAGTATTGGGGCAAACGGGCTATCATTGACCCCTTGTCTTCTCATTTCAAGCAACTTTTTGATTATGTGGGTCTATCTGATATTGCTCCTCCCAATCCTGGTCCTACCTGGAGAAATGGTCGGGGTGGGGATGAAGGGCTTAGGAAAAGACTTGACAAGTTTTTAGTGGCCTCTTCACTAATCCCTAGGCTCCTCCTTCATCATATGTGGACTATACATTCTGATATTTCTGACCACTATCCTATCTGCTTCGAATGGAATAAGTCACTTATGTCCTTTAACTATCCTTTTAAATTCAACAGATCTTGGCTTAAGGATCAGGATTTTATTCCCTGGGTTATTGATCGGTGGCCCAGGTTGTCTCCTTCATCTTCTGGCACTGATTTGGATATCCTTTCTCATAAGCTTCTTCTTCTCAAGGATGATGTAAAGGAGTGGATCAAAATTAAGGGCTCTTCTATGAAGTCTTTGTCTCATAGGCTAGATTCGGATATTTGTACTCTTCTCTCCAATTCTTCCTATGGTTTTCTCTTGAATGAGGAACAGTCATCCCTGACTCAGCTCAGATTGGAAAAGAGGAAAATTTTGGATCACTACCTTTTGACCTAACAACTCAAAAGTCGTTCTAAGTGGGCACTGTATGGAGATTCTAATACAAAATACTTCCATGCCATGGCATCTGGTAGGAGGAACCAAAATTCTATTTGGTCCCTTATGGATGATGAGGGCCATTCCATTGAATATGATGCTGCTCTTAAGCATCTGGGTCAAAGTCATATTGCCAATATTTTTAAAGATGATAAACAGTCATGCATTTTGGAACATATTAGGGTTGTCCTTCTCTACCCTAACATGATCTCATAGGCAGAAGCTCCTTGCCTTACTCAACCAGTTACTATGTCAGAAGTTGAAAAGGCCTTACGCTCCTTCAAAAAAGATCAGAACCCTCGCCCTAATGGCTGGCCTGTTGAATTTTATTTACATTTCATGGACTTATTGGGTGATAAATTACTATATGCTGTGGACTGCTCTAGGGTTTCGGGATATATTCCTCCCTCCCTTAACTCTACCTTTCTTGCATTAATTTCCAAGAAGGATACACCTAATTCCTTCGCTGACTTTAGGCCAATATCCTTATGCAATCTATTATATAAATTAATCTCTAAGGTGGTTGCTTCGAGGCTAAAGCCTTTCTTGGACTCTCATATTTCTATTGAACAATATGGATTTTTGAAGAACCGTCAGATTGTGGAACCAATTGGCATTGTTCAGGAAGCTCTCCACTCAGTGCATACCAAAAAAACTAGTGCTCTTATCCTTAAATTAGATTTGGTTAAGGCATTTGATCGTGTTAATTGGTCCTTTATCAGACTCATCCTCATTCAAATTGGGGTTCCTCTTCTAACTGTCAATTGGATTATGGCTTGTATTACATCTGCCACCTTTGTTGTACTTGTCAATAGCACGCCGTCGAATTTCTTCACAGCAACTAGGGGCATTAGACAGGGCTGTCCCCTATCTCCCCTTCTCTTTATCCTTGTTATTGAGGGGCTCATCCTTTTGATTGCTGATGCTAGAGATCACGGTCTCATAAAAGGTATCAAAATAACATCATCTCTTGTTCTTACACATCTCCTTTTCGTAGATGATGTGATCCTACTTGGTACAGGTACCTTGTCTGAGTGGATGGCATTTGATGTAATTATGGAAACTTTTTGCAAAGCTTCGGGGATGTGTATTAGTATTGATAAATCATGTTTTCTTCATAATAATGTGGATATGGATATCCACACTGATATTGCTAGAGCCTTGCCATATAAAATGGAGCCCTTAACTACTGGATTTAAGTACCTTGGCTATTTCCTCAAGCCTCTAGGGTATATGGTTAGTGACTGGCTTTGGATGATCCAAAAATTTGTATGCAAAATCTCCCACTGGGCTCATAAGCTCCTCTCCCTTGGAGGCCATCTGATCCTTGTACAAGCTGTTCTTTCTAGTATATTGGTCTATTGGTTGGGACTTGCTCCAATACCGGTCTCTGTTCTTAATAAACTCAGAAGTCTGGCTTTTGATTTTTTATGGGGCTCCTCAGATTATCGACACCGTTACCATCTTGTCAGCTGGAATATTCTTGCTTGGCTAAAAAAGTATGGGGGCTGGGGTATAAAGAACCTATCCTGGTTCAACATTGCTCTTAGATTAAAAAAAAATTGGTTAGTGCTTCGGAATGAGGGATTATGGCACCGGGTTATACTCATTAAACATTTGAGAAGACAGTCTGTAGTATCCTGGCTTAGAGACAAGCACTTTGGCAATCGTGGTGTATCAGTTTTTTTGAGAGGATTCTTACAAACCCTCCCATGGCTTGGTAGATGTCTTGCATTGCAAGTGGGTAATGGTGAATAGGTACAGGTTGGAATTGATCTTATTATTAGAATCCCTGATACTGTCAGTTGGCTTGATGGGTTTCTTGAGTTCCTGGAAGAATTGGACATTGTTACACCTTCGCAAGCACATAACATCCTTCCTGGATCTCAGAATTGGTACTCGGCTGAAGATCTCTGTGTTTTTGGAGATCGGAAAGTTGTTTGAGATGCCTTTACTCGACACTTGGAGCTGGGGGGTATTCGCCTTCACCCTTAATGTGATACACTGATGTGGACTTATAATAAGAATGATGGATCAGTCTCAGCAAAACTGGTATATGAGTGTATTGTTGCAAACTCATCTCCATCGATGGGAAGTAGTATACTTAAACATATCCGGTCGGGTACTCTTCCCAGAAAAATCTATTGTTTTGTATGGTTGGCTTTGATGAACAAAATTCTCACCTAGGATAATCTCCAAAAGCGAGGGTGGATCGGACCTGGGATTTGTGTTTTATGTAGAAAGGACACTGACAGCGTTCAACACTTATTTTTTAACTGCACTATTTGGAGGAATTTGATATCTTGCCTTATGGAACAGTTTGATTTCACTCTCAACTTCCACTCTGAGGATCTCTATTCTTTCCTGGAGAGATGGACTGCTTGTTTCTCTTCCCACTAAGCTTTGTGTTATCTCCCTTACCTTGCAATGTGGACTATTTGGAAGGCGAGAAACATATATATTTTTGAAGGGAAAATAATGAATATCATCAGCCTTCTTTGTCATATTTATTATCTCTCTCAAATGTACTGTCCTTCAGTCATTAAGATTAAAAAATCTAGACCCTTGGGCATGGGCCCTGTTCTTCACTACCCATGTGGTTTCTTCGATGGGGATTCATCAAATATGGTAGGGGGATTTTGTTTCTATCTAATGCTGAATGAGTCTCATCACCTCTAATTTGCTTTGGGGGCAGGTCCATGCACCAACACTAAAGCGGAATTGATAGGGCTCTAAGCCCTCATGTATACAGCCCAAATGATGGGGATACCCAAGCTCAGGATATTTGGCGATTCTCTTGTCATTATCAACTGGGAAAAGGGTACAAGTTCCCTCACACCACTGGAACTCTATCATTGGTGTAGTGACTCTAGGAAGCTTTGCACTTGCTTTCTAGAGTTGTCTTTCTGCCATATCTACCACGAATTTAATCAGCTAGCAGACTGCCTCTCTAAAAAAGCACTTTCTTTAGCTCTGGGAGCTGGAAATTTCTCAGAATTTATTGAAGGCCATTTGATCTCTTAGGATTGTTTTGTGCTCTTTTGAGCTTGGTACAGGAGCATGTTATCCCCTTATTTCTCTATTGCACCTCATTATTGACTTGTTATGGAGCAGGCCCCTTTTAGACTGTTGTTTCTGCTCTCTTTAGTTTACGGTAGATATGGTGTGAGTGGCAGCTTTTACTGATGGGACACTGTATCGCTGATGAACTTGTCCCATATGCTGATCTGATGTGATGAGGCTCTTCCATGATTTGACTAATCGGTCTCCTATGGGTTCCCCCCATCTCGCATGTAACCCAGCTTTTGGGTATGGCACAATAGATGCCCTTTGATTAATTTAATGAATATCAAGGACAGGCTTTTTTCTTCTAAAAAAAACACTTACCCATGGATCAATGTGATACATGTAGATATGTTAGAAGTGGTTTCAACCCTGATCAATGCCATTGCGATTTGTTTAATGGATGCATCATATGTGCACAAATTCAAGGTCAAGCTTGCTCAGATACTTTATATCAACACACCCATTTGACATACTTACGTATATTCGACTATTATTTTGCATGTTCAAGTATGTTGTATTTAATGTTTAATGTGGATAAATTTAAACATAAATGTTGGTTAACATCTTTTAAATCTGAAAAAATATAGTCATCCATAGGTATACAAGCGTAGTGTTAATCCAACTTAGATTCTCTAGACCCACATTCATGGAGGTCATTTCCATGTACATTTGAATATTATTTAACATGTTCAAGTCTATGTTATATTTAATGTTTAATGTGAAAAAATATGAACATAAATATTCTTTGGCATGTTTCTAAAATTTCACAACATCAAAACAAATTGGTTTCCTTAAACCCACATAGTGATAGGACACATGTGTCCACATCTCTCTCAACATACATGGATCAATGTGAGACATCTACATATATTGGAAGTGGTATGACCTTGACAGACACCATTCTGAGGGGTATACTGGACACACTACATATGAGAAGATTCAACGTTAGGCTCACATGATTGCCTCATGCCCACACGCATAGAGGACATAGTTAGGCACATTCTATTTCTATTTAAAATTTTCAAGTAGGTTATATTTAATGTTTTTTTAGGTTACATGAATGGAACTTGACTAAGTTTTTTGTGTGCATTTCGTGTCTTTTCTATTACGCTTCCTACCTCATCCATTCCATTGCATGATAGACCTAGTTTAGGTAAAATATGAACATAAATATTGTTTGACACGTTTAATGTGAAAAATTATGAAGTTTCTCTTATTTGTGTGATTGACAACTTAATGTTTTGTACAGGGGCTAGTGGACATATTGCCTCCACATAATTGGTTGTTTCTAGTCCACCTAGCGTACATGATGGGAAAAACTTTCCACCAGGTATTTTAATGAACACATTTTATTTAAATAGAAATATTTTTCCTAACAATTTATTTTCATTTTAATAATTGGAAATTTTGCATCTTACAGGATTTTCTGCTCGCCCGACTATTGGACATCGTCAAAGGAAGATAGGTCATAGGGTGCAAGAGTTTGTCTACAATTGAAGCTATGATCCTCTTTACCCTCATCCTATATATATTCCTTAGTAGATGCATTGGGAAGACATTTGGAAGATATGTGTTGCTTATTATTGAAGGGATGAGGGAGAATTCCACAAGATTGTGGACTAAGTTGGAAAGTATTAATATCTCTAGCACTAGTCAATAGAGTCTCCATATTGTTTTACACAATCTAGATAGTTTGATAAAGAATTATCACGGGGTTGGACCATCAACCCATTTTTTTTACATAATTCATAGAAAGAGATCGTTGGTGATTGGTCACCACTCCCACATTGAAGTTGAAAGCATGGCCACTAAAGAAATGGCCTTGTAATTATTTGACTTGCGACTAACGTCTAAAGATTGAAATATTTAATGATCCTAATATTTCACCTTATATTGATGAGAGGTTCCTATACACATATGGGAAATTCCCAAATAATGATGAGGTGCGTCAATATTTTGTTACGACGTTATAGGTAGAGTTCCATTAGCACATGGATCGTGATTATACATATCCGAGATCCAAAATATATGGTGTTGGAAAAGGTCATGCATATGAATGACCTGATGCCATGTGAGATGTTGGATTTAGAATTTTAGTACCTCTCTTATCATTTCGACCATATAGAGTGGTTTAATTGCAAGGGAGTTGGAATCAACATCCTAAGTAGCAAATGAGGAAAGGGAGAAAATAAGGGATCATGTTGGGGATTCTTTGGTAGGATTAGGATTGACGTACATAATAGGACACACTCACCTATTGTGTACAACACCCCATTTGTTGATTTACCAGATGATGTGTTGAGAGAGTTAGATCGAATGGATATTTAGTAGTATGCATCATATTATAGGGATAGGTGTAAGCAATGTTAAATTCTATGAAGCATAAGATCATCAACCTGCATGAATTCAAATGTGAAAAGAAGGTTGCAGAAGAGAAAGAAGAATTTAGCATAGACTATTCAACTAATCATGACAAAATTGCACACACATGGAGACAAAATTGGAATAATATTATTATATTCATGAATCAGTAAATAATAAGGAATACACTGGTTGTACATATAGGAGGATTCAAATGATAAAGATATTATTCAAATCTACCAACTCGGACTGACTTCGAAGCTAACTTAGTGTGGAAAAATCACCATTGGAGCTCAATAATGCAAATTTGGATAACTAACAGTCTACAATCAGTTAACTAATGAGGGTAGGTGAGAAAAGGTTCCCAAGATTCCTTCAATCATGCAAATTGGCACTAGGATAACTGATTGTGGTCTAATTGATAGTAATAGGAGCATAACTGTAACACCCCGATTTTGACCATGTTTGCATTAAATGTATATAATGTATATATTGTAATTAATCATGGTGCAGAGCTAAAGGAAAAAGCCCCACCATCGATTTGGTTGTGTTATGTTCGGCGATTGAAATAGTTGATGATGGTATATCATGATATACGACACATATTAGTTTTGGCATCATGAAGATATACATCTTTAATTAAAATAAACCCCAACCAGCTATGTCAATGCAGCCATAATGAAAAGGGCATGATATTCCCAAGGATAACGGGGGGCCATTGTTAAACCTTGAACCAATGGGGAAAAAAGCCATGTGTTAACCACCCATTTAAAATTGCTGATGTTAGTTGAGGGCAGTCATTGCTGGGATGTGGTGGGTGGTAGGACTGTCAGTCCTTTCCCACATGCCCACTCCACTAGCAGACTCTCCATCTTCACGTGGGCAGGGAAACCACTATAGCCATTTTTTGGTTTTTGATTGTTTTTTTTTCCACCCCCATGCAGGGATGTTCTCTCATCATCCTCACGCATAGGATTTTCTCATCTTTTTCCTCACGTAGAGAGCCGAAGAAACCGTTTACTGTCACCCACGATTTTTCCTGTGAAGGAGCCATTCACGATTTGGGTTTGTTGTTGTTCTCCCCATGAATTGTGGTCTTGCTATTGGTGCATCCACGAATTTGGTTGTTGTTGGTTTAATCCATGGTTTTGGTTTGCTATGGGGGAAATTACGTTTTGGTTGCTGCTGAGTTGTTTTGGCCACGCTAGGGCCAAGAGCAACTCTGAATCGCTTCTCTTGGCCTGAGCTGCGTTCACCATTTTATTTTTTGGTTGCCATCTTGTTTTCTTTTGTTTTCTCACAGAGCTATGAATTGCTTGGTTTTGCTGCGTGTGTGTAGTGGTTGGTCTTCGGACTGTGTTGGAGTGGGAATAAAGGTTGGAGTGTGCTTGATAAACCTGGTGTGTTTGGGAGCCACACAGATAGAGCTAGAGGGATGGATTTCTTCTCCATAACCCCTGAATAGCACTGGAAGGGAGGTCAGGGCCTGAGGGACTGTGTAGCAGAGAAGGGATTGATTTCTTTTTGTTGGTTGTGTGTGGGTGTCTTAGAAGTCATGATAGTTTTGGTGTAGGTGTCCTTAGCTCTTCAATGAGCTCACCAGCTTAACATTCAACTTTTCCCAGATCCTTGATGGCTTGATAAACCCAACTGTGTTGGCTTGTCTGTTTTGTGTATCCTTGGCTATGTGTAAGCCTGCTTGTTCCTTATTCCTTGGGGAATCATGCCTAGCTTGGGGGTGGTAGCGTTGCTGAGAGATTAAGGAGAATGTTGGCCTATGTTTGGGTGGAACGTTGCAACGATGCAGTTGGTTGCAAGACAAGTTCTTTATAAGATAAGTATTCTTGACCATTTCATTTCTGCAACCATATTTACTGTTAATGAATTATAATGAACATGTTGAATGAATGAATGTATGTTTGCTTCCGCTGTGTATGTGAATGATTATGTATCTTAGCATGTTTTATGTTCAAGCATTTTGGTTTTATGTATGTCCATGTTCATGGGGGTTGTTTTGCCCGGATGGTTAATGGCATGGTAGTGTCCTCTTCATCGGTCGGAGGGTCGAGGATGTTACAATAACTGAACATGAATTATTACCTACCAAGTTCCACTAAAGGAGATTGATGGGAGCACTCATAGTGGGTTCCTAAATTATAGGTATTGGTCCTTGGGGCTCCTAAACTCATGCAATCAAGTAAGGTAAGTGATCCCCCATGCACTAGTGGAGTGATGAAGACCTCCTAAGCTAGTAAAGTAGAAAATTAGACTATGTGGTCAAAGGGTGGATTTATAATAATCCCAACCAACAATTTATTTCTTGATAAAACAATTCCATGGGTGAGGTATGTAAGAATATTATAAATAATGTGAAAAAAAGCACATTTACAAGATGAGCTGGAATGCATGTTACATATTATGTTATTGTATATATATTTAGTTTCCAGATATCATGTCCATATATTTATTCAAACTTATGCAATATACACAATTCATAAATTATGAATGCTTCACCACTGGTGAAGGTTTTGTTGATCACCAAGGAACAAAACTATTAAGTTATCTATATATATTTTTACTTGAACTTATGAATGCCCAAGTCAAATAAATTTTATGGTGTTAGTCTCTTACATTTTAATGAATTTTCAGGTTAGTGGTACAAATGTAGAGATCGTTAAGGAAGGTATAACTACACAATTTCCACCGACAACGCATGTATCAATGATTTTATTTTGGGAATATTTTATTTATTTTGGTATTTTTTCCCAAAGTTATATATATTAACTTTGATTTTCACATTTTAGGGCATGGAAACTAAGGCCCCATTAGATGGTCAAAGAACTATGTTATAGACATGATTAGGTTCTTTCACCAACCCTAGTAATTTTAAATTAATGCCAAAAATATGCTCTAGTTACACTTTGTCTTCTTTAATTCCATGTGTATTCATTACTATCTACGTATTCAATATAATGTTTAATGAGGGTCATCCTTGCTATGGTTATATATGGTTTAGAAGTTTTGCATCATTTATTTCATCTTTCTGTAATCTTCCCTTTTCACTCCTTTATCTTATTGCACCGAGTCTACAACTTCAATAAAAATGTACAACCTTAAAAAACACCAAATATAGACTTACCACATAAGTGATATCATATTAGCAGTCTTATGAGGCAACGTGTGTAAAAGTTTGGTTCCCTTTAGGAATATAGGCATACCACATATGTGATAGCATATTAGCAGTCTTATGATCCAACACGTGTGAAAATTTGGTTCCCTTTAGGCTAGGATCCATGTGCAAAAGATCATCCAACATGAAAAGATGAGTACACGAGGTGGCAATGTCCCCGACATTGCCATTTTCTATTGCAAGAGGAATAGAACTGATTTTGTAATTGGGAATAGCTTTTGGCAAACAAAATTTTGAAGAAAAAAAATTGTGTAAATAAAAGTCCTAATTCATAAAATACAAGCCACATGTCCCACCCTAGGTTGTTCACTTATCTATACAGTTTACCTTTTCAAAAGATGAAAAGATCAAATATTATTCGACTAGCCATTTAGTTTTAATTTGACTAGCCATCTAGTTTTAATTTGCTTATTCATTTGTGTGATTTATGGTATATTAAGAGGCTATGCAAAAGCTCTTATATATTAAGAGGCAACAAAGAGTACAAGTACATATTACTCATTACTTAGTGTTCAGATCATACAATCAAGAATATGATTAATAAAGAGTATAAGTAAATATTACTATGTAATATAGTGTCTTATTACAAGATAAACGAAAAAAAAAATTAAAAATTATATAATGGGTAAACAAACATTTTGTTCCCAAGACAATTATCACACTATAAATGCACACAAAAGAACATCGTGGTCAAATGTTGATGATAGATTATATATAGAAAACAACTTAACTTTATTCTATTTAATTGAAAACCATGCTCTCTCTCTAATAATCTAAGTAAAAATTAATTAAGAAACCTAAGTAAAAATTAATTAATGTTAGAATAATCCTTCGGGATTATTGTAAATAAATAATAAATAGGAATTTGATTAGATAGGAAGCCAAACAGGCTGAGCGGAAGGTGAAACCCAACCGCCATGTACTTTGTATAAATATAGGCATTTGCATTGGAAATGAGAATCGAATCGGGAGTTATTACCAACAAGTGGTATCAGAGCAGGGCTGTCTGCCATAACTCCTGCTGTATTTCTGCCCATTCCTGGCATTCTGCTTGCCAGTCCATTGCCATACTGCTCCATCAGTCTGCCAGTGGAGTCGCATGCAATGTATGCGTTACTCCGTCTGCCTCAGTTTATTCTCTGCTAGAAAAATTGTGGTATACCTAACCCTAATTTTTTGTAGGCCGCCTCTCCTATCCTCTGCGATCTGTAGTTGTTGAATATCTGCCTGAAGACAGCTGCGTGGTGGTGAGAGTGAGATTGTTGATATATATCTGCGTTGAGATTATAGTGTGACTGATATATCATATATATCTGCATCCTGCATTGGAGTTGCAGCCTGTGGAGACTTTCTAGGTTTTTTTTGTGATTCCACGTATATCTCAGTCTTGAAATCTGAATGGTGCAATGGAAAGAGATTTTGCTGAGAAGTGTTTATCTTTTACAAATGCTGTAATCGACCTTCAATTCAGCTCGGATCTTTTGCAATTACTGTAATCTTGAATCGTGACTGATGTCGATTTGAGGAGCTGCGTTGAGAAGCTGCAGATTCTGGTGTTGAGAGCTACGATTTCATGAATCTGAAGACTGATATGTATTGTGAGACCCTAATTCTGGCTGAGACAGTGGGAGACTACCTGCGTGAAGCTCGTAAGCTGGTAACGGTGTAAGCTGGAGAGATTGTGCAATGGAGATTCAAAGCCTGCGTGTAATATACTGATGTAAAGATTGCATGGAGTGATAATATACTGCGTTAATATAGAGCCTGGTGGTGCTTACTGGGCTCGTGTGACATTGAATCTTTACAAGAAGCTGTTGATTGTTTTGTGGAGATGCGTTGAGTTAAACCTTATTTTTTGCCCTAGTTTTTCCTATGAAGAAGACTGCTGCGTGGTGTTGAGAGTAGGATTATTGATGTCTGCATATTAATCATTAATTTTGAAGACTGCGCCCTTTTGTAGCGTCCTTCCACATTTCCAGAGACATGCTATTTCAAATCTTTCTCTTCCGTGAAGATACTGCTGAGTAAGAGCCTGCGTTGGAGACTGCTCTTAGTGAATGCGTGCTGATGTACTGAATACGTTGAAGACTGAGCCCGTGAATGCTGAGCGTGGAGCCTGCGTGAAGGAACTGCTGCGTGGAGACTTGTCACTGCTGGGTAGCGTCTTCTATGCTAAAATTCCACTCAGCCAATGCCTGAACACCTCCAACGTATATAATTGTGCCTTGCTGGAGACTGCGTTGAACATCTGCGTTGGAGACTGCATGGATGCTGCTTTATAATACCTATCAGTGTATTCGCTGCTGCTGAAGTCTGCGTGGAGACTGGACCGGTGATTTCGAGCCTTGTAAAGGTATAAGCTGGTGATTTGATGCCTGAAAACTGGTGCCTGCGCCTGAAAACTGGTGCTATCTGATATATTTGCTGATATATAAGAATTGTATGCTGCCTGAAAACTGGCGCCCACCGTGGTAATGCGTTGGTATTTACTTGCTGCTTGATGGTAAAGATTCCTCCTGGAAGTGGAGCTGCGACCTGTGCTACAGGCCTTGAAAGATAATATGCATTGATCTCATATATATGCGTTGATCATATGCGTGAATTTTGAAGTAAACCCTAATTTTTTTTTGAAGTAAACCCTATTTTTCTTGCAAATCTGGATTGGGGCTGAGATTAATATATTGCAGACCGATATAAGACTGAGATTGATAAATTGCAGACGGATCTCAGACTGATATATGCAAATGATGTATGCTGTATATTATGCTGACTGATATATAATACTGCTTGGAAACTTTTATATGTTGCTGGTGTTTTGAGCTTTGTAAACCTAGACTGCTGAAAACCTATTGAAGGCCGAGTTGTATACTGCATTGAAGAGCTGCATAATATTTTTATGTATTGACTGTGACTTTTGGAAGTGCACAAAAAACCCTAAGTTGTGCCCTAATTCCTCTGGTGATTGATATCACTGAGTTTTGGAGCTGAGTATATATTGAAAGTTGTTATCCTGTTTGCTGGTTTTACCATTTGCATTGCTGCCTTTTGGAAGACCCTGTATTGAATTTCTTCTCCCTGAAATTGCTGCGACTTGAAGCTGCGATACTATTATTGTATCTCTTTAAAACCTGAAGTTGCATTGTACACCTTGGCAGAGACTGTAGACCCGCAAGGTTATTGTTTTTTTTGTCATATCAAGTTTATTATTGTAAATTACACAAAGAATTGTAAAGATGCACTCTTTGGCATCTAGTATTCGTGTTGCCCTAGCTAGCAAAGACCAAACCAAAGACCCTTCCAAGGGAGATTGCAGCAAGAGAGGACGAGGAAGAAGAAATTTCAAA
>LPNX010747842.1:9959-38030 GCA_001517045.1 Pseudotsuga menziesii | reverse complement strand
CATCGTCCGAGAGGACCGGCGGGTACGGTCGATGCTAGGGTTATTCAGATTGCTGAAGTTTGTTGAGATACCGATGATGTGGTCAGCAGCATTGCTGCTGAACCGACTGGTTGGTTTCTAGGAGCCAGATATACAGGATTTCCGAGTCGAGGGTGAGAGGGTGGACCTCACCCTGACTGATGTATACTTCTTGACGAGGTTGCCCTGCCTGGGTAGGGTAGCAGACACACAGCCGCGGGTGTCTGCGGACATTGATATGGATGATATGTTGGAGCGGTTCTGTGTGGCAGATACTCGAGTGCATAGGAATGCACTCTTGGTGAGAGACCTACAGGAGCCCGCAGTACGGGCCATGGCAGCTTGTGTGGTGCGTGTTTTGGGATCCCAGTCACTGGAGAAGGTGTCTGGGGGCCAGATGCAGCTGGTGGAGTGTGTCCTGGACGGTGTATATTATGCTTGGGGCCAGATGTTCTTGACCTGCGTTCAGCGGCAGCTGACAGCAGCGAAGGAGTCTGGCAAGGGGTTCTGTTATGGTTTGTTTTTATGTGCATTCTTTATGGAGAGGGTACCCACCCTGCGGCCGCGGGTGCCGGTCATGGCAGGAGGCTTGAGGGAGCCCCGGATGGTGCGATGGGGGGAGATCATGCGCCTCCATGGTGGCGGTGACGTTGGGCGGTACTTTACGCAGGAGTTGTACCTACAGTGGCTCCAACTGCCGTTGACACTGGAGTATTATCCATATAGAGATATGGACTTTACCGGAGATCCAGATGCACCACGGCCACCAGGACAGGCATGGGGACCAGATGGTACATATGGTGTGATTACATTGTCATTTTTTTTTTTTATATATATGATAGTTGATTGATATATGGTTACTGACAAATAGTTGATCTGCAGATGTGGGCCCAAGACTGCCACCAGGGCATGTGGCATGGAGGGGGATGGTGGCCGTTCCATCTCTGCCTGGGCGGGGGGAGGTGCATCGCCGGGATGCAGAGGGGACACTGGAGTCTGTGCGGGCGCTGCTAGATAGTTTGCTGGTGGGAGTGACTGACGAGGGCTGGCGGGACATCGATCCAGACGTGATCCAGGATTGCATGAGGGCACCTCGGGATTTTAGATCGATCACGATTCGGGTGGCGATCTTGGCAGATAGGGCACGGGCACGGGAGCCCACAGGGGATGAGGATGTGCCAGAGGAGGAGCGAGGGGAGGACTCAAAGGCCGCAGATACGGGTAGTGATGCAGGGTATGACTCTCATTAGGGAGTGCATGGGACTCCCCTCGAGTTTTGGTAGCTCCAGCATGTATTTGATGAGGCTTTAGGGATGTACAGTCATTTTTTTGTATAGCTGAGTACAGGGGTACTCGGGACATGTATAGTGCTATGACATGTATTATTTTTTGATGTATATATATATGCACATGGATGCACATTTTTGAGATGTTGTTTTAGTTGTACGCACGTGGATGCGCTTTATGAGGTGTGATTGGTTGTATTGCATGTGGATGCAAGTAGTCTAGGATGCTGGGCACATGGATGCCCCTTGTGTCTTTTATGTGATGCGACATGATGTATATATGATTAGGCACGTGGATGCCCCTGTAGATGAAAATGTGGATGTAATGCAATCTTTGTCGGTTTTTATATATTTTAAGGAGATGCTATGCAGGATGGAGGTGTTACATGGTGTGATTGATATGCCACTCTACGATGTTATTAGACATTTGATCTACGACGCTATTGTAAGCTCTTGGGATATGTGTGAATGTGATGGATTCAAAATGTCGGCTTAGTTGTTTTGTACGCAAGAATTTTCTAAAGAGGCAAGGATCACGCACCTGGTAGCAGTTGTTGAGCTGGGAGACAAGTAGCTGGGAGTCTAGAAACACATGAAGGTGACATATGCCCATCTGGAGGGTGGCGGTCATGAGACCAGTCACGGCATCATACTCCGCCTGGTTATTGGTAGCGGCGCCTATACATATTCCGTCAAGGTGAATCAGTTCATTGGAAGGGGAATACAAGACCCATGCTGCAGAAGCCAGGTTGGGAGACCAGCGGCTTGCGCCGTCAGTGAAGCCAGTGTAACTAGGTGGGAGATGGTCCATCTGTGAGCAATGCAAAAAACGACGAATGTAAGAGGATGGTAAAAGAAGGTAAAAAACAAAAAGAGAGCAAACTGTACAAGGCGGACCAATGAGGTCGCGGTTGCAGTTATGGGTAAAAACGCTTAAGATACAACCCATTACGGGGGTTGCGTAAAGGGTGGCCTTCATAGTCTGCTAAAATGTATGCCCCCTTGCCGAGGCAATTTTTCACAATGTAAGGGCCTTGCCACATGGATTCAAACTTTCCTTTACTGGTTTTGTCGTGGGCTTGGTCATAGGCGAGGACAAGGTCCCCTTCGTGGAAAGTTCGAAGGTGGACATGTTTGTCATAACCGGTTTTGGAGCGTTTTTTGGCAGCTTCGATGTTCTGGAGAGTGGCACGATGATCTTCATCTGCTTGTTCGAGGGATAGAAAATGTTGCTCAAGGGGGGAGGTATCGGGGAGAAGCTCAACGGCGATATGCAAGGCTGGTATCTGACACTCGATGGGGAGGACAGACTCTACACCGTGAACTAAATGAAATGGGGTAAAACCAGTGGCGGTCTTGGTGGAGGGATGGTAAGCCCATAAGGTAGGGAATAGCATGTGGTGCCAATTGGACTTATGCCGGTCAACAGTGCGTTGGAGTATGGTTTTGAGGATTTTGTTAACAGCTTCTACTTGACCGTTCCCTTGAGGGTAGTAAGTAGAAGAAAATTGGTGTTCAAACTTGAGGAGGGTGGATAACTCGTGCCACACGAAATCTTCAAAGTGTGATCCATGGTCTGAGACCAACTATTTAGGGACCCCGAATCGAGTGATAACATGGTTAAAAAAGAAACGGGCAGCAGTGTCAGCGGTACAGTTGAAGGTGGGCATGGCTTCCGCCCATTTGGTGAAGTAATCGATGGCAACAATGATGTACTTATGGCCGTTCGCAGATGGGGGTCTACACTCCATGAAGTCGATGTCCCACTTACAAAAGGGACTAGCAGTGACAACTAGGTGTAATGGAGCAGGTGGTGTCAAGGCCTTGGGGGCAAAAATTTGGCAGTTATGGAAATGCTTGACCGTAGAGATGCAGTCGGTGAAGAGTGTGGGCCAGAAGTATCTGGCGCGGATGACCTTTTGGGTGGTGGCCATCCCTGAGAAATGGCCGTCACAGGCACCGCTATGACAATCATTAAGGACGTGTTCAGCTTCCTCAAGTGTGAGGCAACGACGAAGAATGGTTTCGACCCCTCGCCGGTAAAGGACATCTCCTATGAGGAGGTAGCGAGAGGCCTGGTGACGGATACGACGACGTTCATTACGAGTGATTTCGGGTCGAAATTTCTGCGTGCGTAGGTATAACAAGATATCACCGTACCATGGGTCATCAGACGAGATAGTGAACAAGTGGTTGTCGGGTAACTCATCGGAGATGGGTGGGGCCGGGAGAAAAGAAGGAAGATCAGTGATAAGCTGGGCAAGGGCAAGGGCTTTAGTGCTCTTAGGTGTTCGGAACATGAGGTCATATTCCTGGAGGATAATGACCCATTTAGTCACATGACCTTGTAGGAGCCGTCGGTTTAGGAGATATACCATGGGGTTAGAGTCTGCGACGACTATGGTATGACTAAGTAAAATGTAGTGTCGCAATTTTTGGATGGAAAAGACCACTACTAGGGCTAGTCTCTCCTCATATGGGTAGCGTAGGGGTGGGTCGGACAAGGTCTGGCTGACGTAGTAAATGACATGCTCTTGGTGTGAGGTGTCTTCTTGAACCAAGATGCTAGACATAGCATGCTCAGAAGCCGAGACGTAAAGGATGAAGTCCTGAGAGAAATCCGGGGGGGAGATCAAGGGGGCTTGTGTGAGAGCTTTCTTGAGGGCTTCAAATGCAGCTTCTGCTTGCTCGTCCCAGGAAAAGGGTACATGGGTACGGAGCAAGTGCAAGAAACCGTGAACAGTTGTGGCGTAATCGGGAACGAAGCGTCGAAGGAAATTGGAGCGCCCTTGCAGACTTTGGAGCTGCCGGAGCGTGCGAGGAGAGGGAAGGTCTAGAATGGCTTGGACTTTCAGAGGATCAACAGTAATTCCTTTCTGGGAAACAATGAAACCCAACAATTGGCCTGCCGGAATGCAAAAGACACACTTGTGTGGGTTCAAGCGGATTTGATATTTGCGACAACGCAGAAAAACTTGCCGAAGGTCATTAAGGTGGTCGGATCATTTCCGGGAACGAGCTGTAAGATCATCAAGGTAGACGAGCAGGATGTGGACCAAATCATGAAAGCAATAGGTCATGGCCCACTAGAACATGGCACCAGCATTTTTTAGGCCAAAAGGCATGACACGATAGGCGAAGGAGCCCCATGGGGTGGTAAAGGCAGTTTTGTACTGGTCCTCTTTTCAGATTTGGATCTGATTGTATCCAGAAAAACCGTCCATGAATGAAAGGACTTCATGCCCCGCACACGCATCGATGAGCTGGTCAGTAAATGGCGTGGGGAAATTGTCTTTTGGACAAGCGCAGTTTAAATCTTGGAAGTCAGTGCATACTCTAATGGTGCCTTGTTTTTTGTTAACGAGAACAAGGTTGGAAACCCAGGTGGTATAGGCAATAGGATAAATGAATCCTGCCGTGTGAAGTTTCTCGATCTCTGCTTTGACAGCTGGGAGCTTTGAGGGGTGAATGGGATGCTGTTTCTGACGGACGGGGGTACATCTGGCCATGTGTCAATGTGGTGCTCTATAATGGCAGGGTCAAGACCGGGCATTTCAGTATAGGACTAGGCAAATACATCACGGAATGCTCTGAAGAGTTTCTTATATTCCTCAATTTCTTGTTCACTGCAAGAGGCTCCTAAAGTGATGAGTTCAGGGGTGCTTCCTGGGGCAGCGATATCAATTTGGAGGATAGGTGAGATGTTGGCCATGTTACCCTCCTCGAAGGCGTCAGGAGCAGGAATAGGGTCCTTGAACCAGTCGACCTTGGGGGAAGGAAGTCTTTGGATTCAACTGGGAATTGGATAGCAGTGGTAGAGGAGGATTCATCTGGGAGGAAGTAGGAACGATGGTGCATGTCATCCCAGGGATACTCCGGGGCAGTGAGAGCCTTGAGGATCTCCTCATCAGTACAGAAAGTTTGTGTCGTCAAATCGGTTGACGAGGAAGTAGTGGTGGAAGAGATCATATAAATGGTATTAATCTCTTCAAAATGGGGAGAGACCGGGGGGTGGATCTCCTCAATGGTGGGTGGTGCTGTCTCAAGATCCAGATTGTTCATCTCAAAGAGAGCTGCTCTGTAATCGGGGAGATCGGGACAATGATTTGTGTAATGCCCGTAAATACCGCATATGGCACAGGAGTGATTAGTGCACAAGGATTTGTCGCGAGGCTTAGGGGTTGAATCAAGGTGGACAACCGGTATACTGGGGTCATCATCAAGCGTTTGCATGTGTTTTTGTAGTGTCGATAACTGAGGACATTGGTGAGTTGCATGGCCCAACTCATCGCACAGTGAGCATTTGGGAGGAGCACGAAACACAGGGGGGTTTTTGACTGTCTTGGGAGGTGGGACAGTAGTGTAAGGTTGGGGGCCTCTGCCCCCAGTGGGTTTAGTAAGCAGAGGGGGGGGGTTCATGGAGGACGACGTGGTAGCGACACCGGGAGGAGCTTGACTAGTAGTGACAATGGGTTGCACCAGTTGCAGGACAACATCTAGTGTCGGCGGAGGAATGGAAGGCGAAAGATACCAAATGGGTAATCCTAAGGTTAACCTAGGGAGGCTAAGGGTAGCCATGACTGGGGCGCTAACTACTCCTGATGGAGGGAAAAGAAAAGGAATGGTATGGATGGGAGTAGCACCAATATGGCTAGGTACCAAAGGGGGTTTCAGCAACAAGGGAGGTTGATTAGTAGAAGTTCGCGTATTATGGGACAATGTACACAGGTCAGACACATCAGTGGCGGGTGACGGGGGTGGAATAGATTGGAAGGTCGAGGTCATGGGCGCATCTGAGTAAACTCCAGGCTCTATAGAGGAAACAACTGAAGTGGTGGCACTCGAAACAGGTTGTTCAATCATGGGGAGAACATTTTCGGGTGCCGCGGGGGCATTGGGATCATGGTAAGTGAGTTGGTCAACCTTGACCATGCGTCCCTCATGAGGGAACATCATGGTATGAAAAATGGTAGAAGCAACCGCCCGCATGGCATACATGTAGCTATGGCCAAGTAAAAGGTTATAATCGAGCTGTGCATTAATAACCTCGATATTGATGTGGACAGTTTTGCCAGCTAGCTGGACAAGGACGTTAGTTAAGAGGCCTTGTGGTTGAGTCGAATGACCGTCGTAGGCATGCAACACAGTGGAGGACTGGTGGAGGGTGGGGGATCCCATTTTCTGCCAAACGGAGGTGGGCATGACACATGTAGAGGCACCTTCATCAATAATGCATCGATGGACGGCAAAATTCCGGATGGAAACAGAAACTTGAAATGCTAAAGTGGAAGGCATGCGGGGTTCGGATTGGTCCAAATCGAACGCCATTACATTCGAATCGTTGGGATCGATAGCCCCAATGGCGGAGAGTAAAGTCTTGCACTGCGAAGGGCAGTTTTTTAAGACTTCTAACGTAGACATGGCTGTAGGAGATTGGGCTAAGTCATCAACAATGTTGTAGTTTGACGCTGCGCGTGCATTGGGGTTGTTGTTAATACGACGTAGTGGGAAACGAGGTACTTTGGGAGCACCATCTAATGGAGGTGGAGGTATGCATAACGCTTGATCAATGGGATGAGCGTTAGTGGGTTTATCGGTAGGAGGGGCTTCAGGGGTGGAGCCATATTGGTTCCGCCGAGTCTGGAGGTTGACCTCATTAGAGCACATCATCAACAAGTGGTGGGTACCTGAGTCAAGCATGGGTTGATCAGGAGCAGTGATTTGTTGCTGGGTTGGGGCGTTGGCTTGAGGGGGAGCCAATGGTTGGGTGTTCATGATGCCTTGGGTTGGTAAGGGGTTTTGCAGCACCAAAGGTGGCTGCTGAGGTTGTGGAGGGTTGGGTGGTGCTTGAGGAGCCGCCTGTCCTTGGCGGCGGGGATCTTCAGACCAAAGTTTCCGAACTCGCTCCATGTGTGGGAAAAAATGTGTGTAGTGGCCATAGACCCCGCAAATAGAAAAAGGATGGTTTGTTCACAAATTGGGGTTTTTAGCCTGCTTGGGCGGGCGATCAGGGTTTTGGTTAGCAGGGGCCGCATTATTATTATCAGGAGGATTAGGGGGTTGACCAGCTTGGTCTATTGGTTGGTTATTCCCTCGATTTCGGCCCTTGCCGCGGTTTGGTTGGCCCTGGTTACATTGGTTTTTTTGGTTTTGCTGCGGGTTTTGTTGGGCGTAAACTTGCCCTTGGGCAGCAGGTGGATTCTGAGGTTGCACAGGCACTGGAGCAGGTTGCGGTGGCTGATATGTGGGTGGAGGCTACGCAGGGGCAGCAACTTGAGGGGGTTACTGATAGGGCTATGGAGCGGGTTGTGGGTTTGCCACAGGGGCGGCCTGTGGTGGGTAATAAGCGGGTTGGGAAAGCGTAGGAGTTGTTGCAGCCTGCTGGTGGTAGTAGGGCTGAGGTGTGACCGGGGGGGCATAAGCAGGAGTCACATGACCGAAACACTGAGGTGGACATGAGGGTCCATGGGTATGGTGGTGATGTGTCATGGGAGCATACGAGTTGGTGGCTCTAGGCTGTGAGGTAGCCCGTGAGAGGTCAGGGCTAGGGGTAGGACATGCTATGGAAAATGGTTGAGGATGTGAAGAGATACGGCCAATGATGCCGTCGGCAGTGTGGGATGCCCCCGTCACATCGTGCTGGGAAGACTCGCCGTGAGGGGCGTCACGTATAATGGTATAAAGATAGCCCGACTGGGCGTAAATGAGGTCAAATTGCTGGGACTTAAGGATGGCCTCTTCTTCAGACTGGGGTCTTTCGGATGCCACATCCTTAGCAATGATAGGAAGAAGGGATTTGAGGAACCAATCTAGGAAGATCCGGCCATCCAACTTAATCTTGCATAGACTACAGCGTCAACGCCACTCATGAATGTGGTCCGTGATGTGGGTAGCCATGTTCTGTCTGCATGATAGTAGGATCTCAATGCCCGCATCATAGCGGATAGGTAACTGGAAGAACTGCAGGAAGGTTGATGCAAGGGAAACAAAGGTGTTATGTGTTCCATGGGGTTGCTCGATATACCACTTGGCTGCAGAGCCAGTGAAGGTGCGCTGTAAGAGACGAAGGCGGATAGAGTCGTCTACTATGGAGTTGGAGGAACACCATAGATGGAAGGACATAATATGGTTTTGTGGGTCCTCACCTTCCTTGCCCTCAAACTTAGGGATGTCAGAGGGGAGCTTGGTGGGCATGTGAGGCCACGCAGGGTCGTTGGTTAATCTGGCTAGGTCAGGCAGGTTGAGGCTAGCCATGAATGACAAACTAGAAGAAGGATGTGACACGGTAGTGGGTTGGGCCAAGTTGGGGCCAATGCCCCCAAGTGGAGGGGTAGTGGTAGGGAGGTTTCCCCCAAGTGGGGGAACTAATGTGGTATGGGATGGTCCCGCACCGCCATGGGTAGTGTGAGCCACTGATGGAGTGGGAATAGGTGCCATGAGGGGAACGGTAGAGGGCCCCGTGGAGGGCATACCCAAAACAGGTGTGGTAATGGGTATAGGGGCTGGTGTAGTGGTGGATGTGCCACTAGCGATCTCTACCAAAATGGGAGTGGAAGTTACGCCAGCCATGGGGCTAGTGGGGGCAGTGTAAATGGGTTTCTCAGACTCTGGCTCAGAATCGGAGGTAAAAGAAGGGGCATCAATATCCGGTGATGGGGTCCTATGCCACTGACGAGTGGAGTCAAGTGACAAGGCTCGAGATCTATGATAAGTGGTATCAAGTGAGGATGATAGGTGGTGATGACGGGTGGTGTCAAGTGAACCGTACTGTGGGGGCTCACCCTTGAGGCGCCGAGAATGTCTCGGAGACTCAATGGTGACAGATGGTGTCAAATTTCTGTGGGTTGAGGTGAGTAAAAAACAGCTCGAAAACCTGAATGCAACCGAGTGTGCAGAAGGGGAGCTCAAAAAATAAGGCACTCAGGCCAACAACCTACTCAAAACACCCAATGTAATAGCTGTGCTACAATAGGTGGAGTGTCAACAGAAATGGTCAAAATACCAACAAGCAGCAGGTTTCCTAAAAATAAAAAACGGTGGACTCACTAGACCAAAAGGAGGTAAGGGAGCATGCAAAAACCTAACTAAAAGTATTCTGACTCAACTAGACATATCCTCTGCAAGGTGATGAAATCCAAGTTAGACAATATGAATAGGAAAGCCAAGTGGCTAAGATATCCCCCTACCGGGAGGGACACCGAGTAGTCAAATCCTAGAAGAATGGCAACTAAGATACCCCGTTCATGACACGTCCAGAAAGGTGAATCTGCTGCTTGGTCCTTTTACCGCAATACCCCTATACAGGGATATCCCGAGAACTGCGAAAGGTAGCCCTTTAGTTACTGAATGGATTGCGGTATTCCACTCAGGCCTCCGGAACCAATCTCACGACTTCAACCCTCCTAAGGGAGAGGCCCTCTGGTAAACTGGTTGTGACCGTGCCATAAAATACTAGGAGATTTTGGTTCCCTATTTGGACAATAGCTATGTCTCAAGTGTAAATAACTGAGGGGTGTTATTGGAAGCCTATCCCCCCGATCCTACCTAACTACAAAAATTCTTTTGTGTTCCCCAAGTGGGGTTAGAATGTTGGTTGAGTTAAGTAGTATTTTAGGTCTCACTTGAATTAGGTGACAGAGTGTGTGCTTGTGAGGTGATGAACCTGCAATAGAAGTGCCACACAAGGGGGAAACCTTCTAACTAACAAATTTACACCTTTAACATGCAAAAAAATTCTGAAATAAACTGCTGAAATCTTAAACAAATGGTGTAAAAGGGAACAAAAATGGGGTTGCAGAAAAGGCTGTAAGGAAGTAGGCTGTAAGTGGACCAGATGGCCATGCAGATGCAGAAAATATTGTAGCAAAGGGGCTGGTTTGCAAAAATAGGACCGTGGGTCGGTGGTGAAATCGAGCGGTCAGACTGCGGGTTTAAGGGAAACAGACGCGGTCGGGGCGCAGCTAAGCAGCTGAAACTCGCGCTCGGGACGCGGGAAAAAAGACGACAGGCGCGGTCGGGTCGCAGATAATGGGAGGAAACTCGTGCTCGGGATGCGGGAAAATGGTCGACAGGCGCGGTTGGGTCGCAGCTAAGGGGCGGAAACTCGCGCTCGAGACGCGGGAAAATGGCTGACAGGCGCGTTCAGATCGCAGCAAACATGCTAAATAGCTGCGGTCGGATCGTAGGTAACAGACTTGAATCCGCCAGCAGGGCACTGGAGACGGTCTGATAGCCGCGGTTGGGTCGTAGGTAAAGGCCTGAAAGACACGGTCGGGACGCGGCTGCAGAGGGAAAAAACGCGGTTTATGGTGGCCGAAAGGGACAGCCGAAAGGAAAAAACAAAAACTGAAACCATAAATAAAAAACACAGTGGAGTCGCCAAAACTGTGGCTAGGGTTTTACCCCTAGCTTGTGCAAATGAGCACCTACTAAGGAGAATGGACTCCTTAGTAGCAGTTCAATAAAATGGAAATAAAAATGCTAAACAGGAATAAAGACTAATCTAAAACTCGTGCATGAAACAAAACAGTAAAATATGAAGAATGGTTTTTTATTAATATTACCTCTGATGTGGAGGTTGGGGAAGCTCTTTGCATTGATCCGTGAGGTTGCTTCGAGCTCCAGCTGCTCCTTCTCTTCTTCCAGTGGTGGAAATGGGCCAAAAGGGGGCTCTCAATGGTGAAAGTAGCTCAAGGGGTGAGCAAGGATTTCGAGAGCAATTTTGGCAGAGTAAGGATGCTTATGACTGTGGATGTGAAATGAGGGGTCTCCATCACCTATTTATAGTTTTTTAGTGGTGGAGTGCTGGCCCATGGTTTTGGAAACCATATGGTTTAGGGAAGCTGTTTAGGGTTTTTCCCTCCTTTTCCTCATTATTTTATATTTTTTCTTCCCTTTTAGGGGATTTTTGCTATTTTTAGAGGAATTTTGGATATTTTTGGAGGAAAATGCCTTTTGGAGGCTTTTTAGATGGTTTTATGGCCTTTTGGAGGCTTTTTAGTGGGATTTTCAGGGTTTTTAAGGGAAATATGGTAGGAAAATGGACAAATAAGCCATGTAGTGGGGTAGATGAGGTAGTGAACACTTTTTGGGTGTTAACATACACTCCATTTTGTTTTCTTCATATCTAAAATATAGTGTTCAATGGTTAGAATTCATATTGGTTATGCTCTAATCATCGTTTCATGACATTTTACAAATATTTTTGCTAAAGTTAATATAGAACTCATCTCATTGTGCTCTGTATTGATGGATTGTTCATTATTTATTCTGTTCCACATGAACTAAATGAATGACTGTGATTGAATGGTTACCTTGCCTTTGATAAAACCTTGTGCATATGATTTTGTGATATTTTTATGTATATGTGACTCCATTGCCCAATGGTTATGTGTATTGTTTCAAGCATCTATACAATCTTTGAGTGTTGATTTATATCTAGCCTTGTTAAATCTGTATTTGAGAGATCCCTCTCTGGGAAGAAAAGCCAGTTTCTTTCTAAAAGTGGTTTTTTCTGTTACCTTTGGGATTTACCTTTGCAACCTGGGTACATTCTGAGTGTTAACAAATTGGCGCTGTTGCTGGGGAATGAAAGTGCAAATATACCTTAGGAATAACGACAGAGTTTGAAGAAATATTTCTGTGGGCAAACAGGAATTTTTATCAGTAGAAAAGGTTGTATATTTTCCCTGGTGATTCCATTGAATTTTTTTTTCAAAACTTAAGGAGTCATTCTGGCTTCGAGAAGACACATGCGAGGTAATTCCAATACCGAAGTCTTAAAAAGTTTGGAAGATCCAGAAAAGTTATTTAAGAGAAAAGATAAAGAAAAGTTAGGTTTCCCTTTGTTTGGTGCATCATCTTCTCAAGATTCTCTTATTGATCCAGAATGGGAAGTTAATGTCAGAAGGAGCTTGTTGAAAACTAAATCTGAGTCTGATCTTAAAAATACTGAGTTTAATCCTCGTAGATTAGAATCTTATTTGTTGGATTCCCTCTGGAGAGATTTACAACAAACCACAAAAGTTGAGACATTTGCCTCTCAAAATACTCAAAATACTCAAAAGCCTTCAGTTCCTTTGAACCCACCTAGACCAATGGCAGCCAGATTCACTCCCTTGCATTTGCCTGCTTTATTACATGACCTTCCTCAGAATTATTCCCAGAGAATTTCTTTGTTTGATGGAGAAGGTGACATAATCGCCAAGCAACATGTGGCTAGGTTTGAATATTTCATTGACTTGGAAGAAGTTGATTATGCAGATGTTAAAATGTGGTTATTTGCCCAAAGTTTGTCAGGAGAGGCAAAGAAATGGTTTAAAGATTTACCAGATGGCTCTATAATGAATTTTCAGGCTTTCCAGAATGTGTTTCTAGATAGATGGGATGATAAACAGAATCCTTTACAGCTCTTGTCTCAGTATAACAGTCTCAAGAAAGGGGGTTTCGAATCTGTTCATGATTTTTCAAGCAGGTTCATGAGGGTTTATAATTCTATTCCGAAAGACATAAAACCCTCTACAGCCGCTACTAAACTACATTATGCTGGAGCCTTTGATAATGATTTTGCATTTTCATTAAGGGAGAGAAAATCAGCGACTCTTGCTACAAAGTTTACAAATGCTTTAGAAGTGGAAGCAAATATGATGGCCATTGGAAAAATGAAACATAGAGATATCGATAGGAGAAAAAAGGAAGAAAATTTTCCTTCTACTTATTCTTCTACTAATGATCTCAAATTTGAGATGATGTTGAAGACAATGGAAAAGTTGATGGATAGATTAACTATGGATAATAGGGGGTTCAACAGAGAACAAGCTGACCCTCAAATCAGGAACCCTAATTTTAGAAGACCAAATCCTCCTGTTCTTCCACAAAATAGGCAAAGAGACATAAGAAACCCAAGAAATCAAGAAGAATAGAAAATTTGACCACCGTTTCCTGAGAATTATGTTGCCGATGAAGAAGACCCTACTGAAAATGAAATTCATCTTTTTGGAGAACTGGATTCAGAGGTATATCTTACTGAAGAAGAACATAACATGTTCGAGCAGGAAGGTGGAAATGAGGAGTTTGAAAGGGAGACAGAACAATATCAAAGGGGTTATTTACATGATATGGATGATGTGTAGAGGAAAATCAGATTGAGGAACAGGGAGGTTTTCATAAATAAGGGGAAGGCAAATCCAAATCAACCTTCCACGAGTTCCCTAAATGTAGAAAAGGGAAAAGAAGTGCAAAGAGAATCTCTTGTAATTAGAGAAGTTCAAAGTGAGATACAAAGAGACAAAAGAATGAAGCAAGTGACCCCAATTGATATAGAAAGGGCTAGTTCCGATTTTAATTTGTAAAATGAGCTTTCAAAGTTAAAAATTTCTGTTCCATTTAACGAGTTGTTGAGAAACAATGAATATAGAAACACTATAACAAAAATGGTCAAAGGTCAAGGAGAATTGCAATATGATATTTTAGAATTGAATGATGATAATCCTACTATTTCATTTGGGTCAAAGGCTGAAAATTTAGAAAATGAAGAAGTCCCTCCTTTCTATTTGAGTTTGAATGTGCATGATATGGTGGTCCACAATGCTATGTTAGACTCAGGAGCATCACATAATTTAATGCTGAAGGGAGTGGTTGAAAGTTTGGGATTGGAAGTGACAAGACCCTATAAAGATTTGTATTCTTTTGACTCTAAAAGAGTAAAATGCCTTGGTTTAATCAAATATATGGTAGTGACTCTGAATGAATTGCCATCTAAAACTATAGTCATGGATGTGGTAGTAGCAGATATTCCACCTAAATTTGGGGTATTGTTGTCAAGATCTTGGACTTCAAAGTTGAAAGGTATTTTACAAATGGATATGTCATATGCTACGATTCTTGTTCAAGATGGGAGTAGAAGGTTGTATAGTGAAAAGAGAACTTCTTATGTAGTGAGCAGTCAAGATAAACCTGAAGTTCATCATATATATGCTGTCGATACTGATTTGGGGTCTTCTATTTTCTTTAATGATACTATCCCATGTGATCTAGAAGACACATTACAGGAGAAATATGAAGAAGATAAGAAAGAAGAGGTGAAGGAACATGATGCTTTGGAGGCAAAACAAAAAAGGGAAGGTTTGTGGACTATGTACTTTGATGGATCTGCTGCAAAAATAGGTGTTGGAGTTGGTGTGTATATAATTTATCCTATTCAGTATTTCAAAGATTTATCATATAAATTGACATTTGAATGCACCAATAATGTAGCAGAATATGAAGCTTTATTACTAGGGTTGCATGCTTTGAAAGATTTGGGAGCGCAAAGGATAAAGGTTTTAGGAGATGTAGAATTGGTGATAAACCAAGTGAATGACAGTTATCAAACGAGGCATCCTTGGATGAGGGCTTATAGGAACGAAGTGTGGGATATGATTGGTAACTTTTTTACAGAGCACACGATTCAAGTAGTTTCCAAACATGAAAATATTGTGGCAGATTCTTTGGCAGTAGCTGCTGGAAAATTTAAAACCCCTATTGCTGGCCAGAAAGAGATTCAGGTAGACATTGTGAATAGACCATCTATTCCTGATAATTCTAGATATTGGCAAGTATTTGAAGACGACATGCAGATCAGAAGGTTCTTAGAACTATCAGGAGAATTTGTAAATACTCATATAGACACCGAAAATGATGATGGTGAGATCTTTCAAGATGATGAAGAACCTGACAAAGAAAAGGAAGGCACTGAAAATTTAAAGGGAACACTAGGAGGTAAGGATATTATTCAGTTAAAAAACAATTTCATAACAAGAGGTTTGATTCCTTTGGAAAAACTTTTTGATCAGAATGATGTGGCTAAGAATCCCAAAGTAAAGCCTATTGAGAATGCTGTTGAAGATAGGAATATTGGCACTGAAGAGAATCCTAAGATTATAAAATTATCCAAGAATTTTCCTGAAAAAGAAAAAGAAGAATATGTGAATTTAATGAAAAAATATACAGATGTATTTGCTTGGAGTTATGAAGACCTTAAGGAGTATGATACATCTATCATACAACATACTATTCCTATAAAACCTGGAGAGAAACCTTTCAAGCAAAAACTCAGAAGGATAAACCCTAAGTTGCTTCCCATTATTGTGAAGGAAATTAAGAAGTTATTTGATGCCAAGATCATTGTAACTCTAAGATTTTCAAAGTGGGTAGCAAATTTGGTTCCTGTTAGAAAGAAGAACGGAGAAATCAGACTGTGTATAGATTTCTGGAATTTAAATAAAGTTTCTATGAAGGACAATTATCCTTTACCAAATATGGACCATATATTGCAGAAAGTAGTTGGAGCTGAGAGAATTTCAATGTTGGACGATTTTCCTGGCTATAATCAGATCAAAGTATTACCTGAAGATCAAGAAAAAACTGCATTTACTACACCTTGGGGCACTTTTATGTATGCAAAGATGTGCTTTGGCCTAATGAATGCAGGAGCTACTTTCCAGTGAGCTATGGACATTGCTTTTGTGGGGGAAATTGGGAATTTTATGGTAATATACATGGATGACATCACAGTCTATTCAAAATCTAACAGAGAACATCTGCATCATCTAGAGAAAATTTTCATGAAGTGTAGGAAGTTTGGTATATCATTGAATCCGAAGAAGTACAATTTTGCATTGGAAGAAGGAAAGTTGTTGGGCCATATAATATCTAAAGATGGAATAAAAATTGATCCTGAAAGGGTGAGTGCAATTTTGAAAGTAGGTGAACCCAGGAGTAAAAAGGAGATACAATCATTTTTGGGGCAGGTGAATTTTTTAATAAGGTTTGTGCCAAGTTTTGCTGAAATCTTAATGAATATCACAAATATACTGAAGAAGGGTCATGAGATAAAATGGAATGCGGAAGCTAGAAAGTCTTTTTGGGAAATCAAAAAAGCAATATCAGATGCTCCTGTGTTGGTGAGTCCAGATTTTACCAAAGATTTCTCAGTATTTTCATATGCTTCAGAGTATACTATAGCAGCAGTTTTATTGCAGAAAAATGATGAAAATTTGGAACAGCCTATAGCATTTTTTAGCAAAATGTTGAGAGATGGAGAATTAAAATATGACATCATGGAGAAATAGGAATATGCTTTAGTCAAAGCATTGAAAGATTTCAGAGTGTATATTCTGCATTCACATATAATTGCACATGTTCCAACTGCTGCAGTAAAAGGGATTTTGACACAACCAGATCCAGAAGGCAGAAGGGCAAAATGGATAGCTACATTACTGGAGTATGACATAGAAATAAAGCCTACTAAGCTAGTTAACGGATAAGGATTAGCAAAGATGATGGCTAATTCAAATTGTGAGGCTTTACAAATTAATTTCCTATCTCACCGGCTTAATCAGTTGGATGCAAAACTAGAAGTAATGGCTGATTTTGTGGCATCACCATGGTATTATGATATTGTTTACATCCTTCGAAATTTACAAGAACCAGAAGGATTGAGTAAGTCAAGGGAGATATCCATAAAATTGAAAGCTGCCAAATTTTGTATTATAAATAAATATCTTTATTGGAAGGATCCTGGAGGTGTGTTACTAAACTGTCTCTTAGAAAATGAAGCACAACAAACAGTCAAAGAATTTCATAAGGGGGATTGTGGAGGACATCATTCTTGGAAGGTAACTGCTAATAAAATTCTAAGAGCAGGTTATTATTGGCCTACATTATTTTCAGATGTGTATAAAGAAACCAGCAAGTGTCATCAATGCCAAATTTTTTATGGTAAGTGAAAAGTACTTCCTCTTCCTTTAAATCCAATAATGATAGAAGCTCCTTTCCAACAGTGGGGTCTAGATTTCATTGGCGAAATAAACCCCAATTCATCAGGACAACACAAATGGATTATGATAGCCACGGATTATTTTACAAAATGGATTGAAGCTATTCCCACCAGAAGAGCCACTGAAACTGTAATCATGGATTTTCTTGAGGAAAACATATTGGCTCGATCCTAATCGAGCCAATGTTCACATGTTCACATTAGTGGTCTCTTTCTACCATATCATGTTCAAATTTTCAAAGATGAAGTTCAATTAGTGGTGTCTTTAGTCTGTCAATTCTTGGGTCTAGATGATGACTGTCATGTAAATGAAGTCATCTTAGGCTTCTTGTTAAAAATGAGTTTGATTAGTTCTGAGTCTCAGTCAGTTCATGTCTTCATATTGGATGAGTATCTATCAAAAGCTATACATCTCCAATTGAGTGAGTTTCCAAAAGTCAGGTTTTTTAGGTTTCAAACTTATTTGCTGAACATGTTACTATGTTCAAATGTCACCGAATTGTAGGTTTTAAGTACCATATTCTCTTCAGATTTGCCCAAGCAAATCAACATGTTTGAATTTGCAAATTCTATCATGTCAGAAATATACAAGATGTTGTTTGACGAGGTGTTACCCCGGGTATTAGAGGAAATGAAAAGCATTATGGAATCGTCACCTGAGGATAGGGTCGGAGATTGGTTTCTGTATAAGGATTTCACCATTTTGAGAATATATGGTTTTATTGGAGAACCTTATAGGTTACCTGCTTTCTTTACGCCCAGGATTTTTGCATTGGAGTTTATGAGACAGAGATTGCATGCAGAAGAAGAACACTTTGGGGCTTTTAAGAAATCTTCCAATATCAAGTTCCCTCTTAAAGTCGGTCCTTTTATTTTTAAAAATAAAGGTGCTCTGGTGTTCATAGAGAAATTGTTGAAAAGCATGGATTTTCAAAGAGAGCAAAGGGTAAATTATGATCCCTATCATATAATTTCCCTGAGGAAACAAGCTAATAAAAATAATCCATTTGACCACCAAGTTGTTGAAGGTCTGAATGAAGTGGCCAATTTATTTCACTTTATGGAAATTCTAGGATCTGGTGAAAATACAAGCAGTAGACCGGTTGCAGTATCTCAAATGACAGATGGTCCTAATATTTTGGTTAAAATAAGTCTTTCTGAAGTTGAAAGTATGGAAATAGATGAGTATGATTCACATAAAAAGGCCAAATTGTTTCAATATGATAGAGTTTTGAGTGAAGTTATTTCAGATGATTTAAAAAGAGTTGCTTTGGTTCCTACAAAATCTGTACAGGTGAGTCAGTTTTCTTTTAAAGGTGTACATAATACAGAATCAAGCCCATTTTTCAATTCTAAAGAAGACCTCATGACTAGTTATGTGGAGAAACAAAAGAAGTCCCTAGAAAAAACAAGGAATCTACTCTCGCGGGTGAGAAGTTTAAATAATCCAGAGAATTCCTTGATATCTACCCGAGACGTAGAAAGAAATACCTTTAAATTGGCCATGGAAAGTGATAAGAAGATGTCAGAAATGGAGGTGAGACTAGACAAGATTAGTGTATCAGATAAAATACAATTACATAAACAAACGGGAGACATTATTTATTCAAATTTATTGCATGCTATGGTAAGAGTTAATTAGTTACAAGTTTTGGTAGACAAGTTGGAAGTTCAGTTAAAACATGAGAAGGTTGAAAACAAGGCTAATGCCATTCAAATAAAAAAGCTACAAGCAGACATCATAAGCTCAGGAAATGAAACGAGTAACACCCAGGCAATCAGAAGACTTCTAGAAGAAAAAGACAATGCCCTCCAAGTACTAAAGAAGAAATTGAAGATCCCGAGTACAGAACATGTCCAGTCATCAGAATTATTAGCATTACAGGAGGAAAAGGACAAGGTTCATCAATATAGATGGAATATAAAGGAAAGAGTGTAAAATTACAAGAATAAAAGGATAAGTGGCAAGCAGAATGGAACGAGTTACTAGCACAAATATCACAACTGAAAAGGGATCAGAATGAAGAAAAAGAAATCATGGAGGAACTAATGAGCCAGAATCCCACTGATGAGGACTTAACTATTGTGAATATTGAAAAACCCTTAAATGATTTTTCTACAGATGACTTACTAGTGCCCATGTCCCAAGTCAGCCTGAAAGATGAAGAAATAAGAGAATTAAAAGAGGAAAATGAAAAAGTCAAATCTGAGCTAGCCAAAGTGACTGAAAATAAGAATAACATATTGCAAGATAAAAGTCAACTACAGAATAAATTTAATGAATTGAAAGAAAGAAACATAGGAAAGGGTCCTCTCTAGGAAGCAAAGCACATAATTTGGGATACATTATCCATAGAAATTACTAAATCCAGGCATTATTTGAACTTCATTGATGATCAAAGCATATTGATCAATTTGGCTAATCAAAGACTGAAGTTAGTAAATGAAGGCTATGGAGAGGAAAACCCTTGGCACAGCTCAGAATGCGTTAAATTTCTTAAATTCATTAACATACCAAAAATTGCATGATATAGGAGTCAAGGACAGAATAGCATTAGTACTGTGGGAAAAAAGGTTTATTCATAAACATCATCTAATGAAGACAATACAAGACAGAGTTGATGAAATGATCTCATGGGTTAATGACTTCAAACAGGATTTCAAAGAATTATTCGAAGACGGCCTTCCTTCCGTTTGGGATGAGGAGGGACGAATGTTTTCTCAAGAGAATTATCATAGCATGTTGGTACAAAGCCGTATGGATCATTCTAAATTTGACAATTTGGAAAAGGGGCTGACAAGGAAAGTCATCATGGATAAGCTGATCGAAGATTTTGAGATATTACAGAAATTTTTGATCATCACTGGAGGGTTGCCTAAAGTGTCTTATGAATCCTACATGGAGCTAGAGGTGTCCATTCAGGAAATGATTGAATATGATATTCCAAGTGCAGAGCAATGGAGAGGTATAGAAAGATTCAGAAAAACAAAGTACATCCTTCATTCATAAAAACAGGTGTTGCGCGCTGAGGAGCTGTTTGGACGGGCCTTGTTACGGAGTTTATTTTAACTTAATGATTTGTTAGGATCGAAGCAAGTAGTTTATTCCTAGGAGTTAGGAATATAGTTACAAGACTTTGATTAAGCCGGTTATTCAGTTATAAATCTTCTTGGAAGATGAAATCATTTTATGTATATAAATGCATTTATTTTATGTGATGGGGGTTGGAACCCATCCTGTTGTTGAATGTTTTTGAAGACATATACTTTTGAATAAAAAATCTGAATGCGAGTAGGTTATCAGAGATTCCTATGCCATTTACATTACAGTCTGTGTTTCTCCTCCTATGTGATTGTTTTTTCCAGTGTTAAACTCCATTTCGTTTTCTTCATATCTAAAACATAGTGTTGAATGGTTAGAATTCATATTGGTTATGCTCTAATCATCGTTTCATGATATTTTACAAATATTTCTGCTAAAGTTAATATAGAACTCGTCTCATGGTGCTCTGTATTGATGGATTGTTCATTATTTCTTCTGTTCCACATGAACTAAATGAATGATTGTGATTGAATGGTTACCTTGCCTTTGATAAAACCTTGCGCATATGATTTTGTGATATTTTATGTATATGTGACTCCATTTCCCAATGGTTATGTGTATTTTTTCAACCATCTATACAATATTTGAGTGTTGATTTATATCTGGCCTTGTTAAATCTGTATTTGAGAGATCCCTCTCTGGGAAGAAAAGCCAGTTTCTTTCTAAAAGTGGTTTTTGCTGTTACTTTTGGGATTTACCTTTGCAACCTTGGTACATTCTGAGTGTTAACACCATCTATGGTGCTCATCCAATAGCATCGTAGATGACTCTGTTGGGCTAAGGCTGTTCCAACGCACCCTTATAGGTGCCGCAACCAAATGGTACATTGAGCTGCCACAAGCCAAGTACCCTGACTTCAATTCCCTAGCCTTCATGTTCCTATAGTATTTCCAACTCCCTGTCAGATATGACGAGGGGGTGGAGATCCTGCTATCCTACCGTCAAAGAACTGCGACTCACATAACTAACCATATCCATGAATGGTGGCAACATCGTAGCTTATGCAAAATCCAACTAGACGACAAGATCTTCTTGGATTGGTTCCTTAAGACTTTGCTCCCGCCCATCACAAAGGACGTCACATATGAATGTTCCCAATATGAAGAAGAGGCCATACTGAAGGCCCAACAGGTTGACCTCATCTATGCCCAGTTTGGATACCTGTATACCGTCATTCCAGATGCTCCCCGTCCAAGTACCTCCTACCGCAACGCACCACGGGCATCTCATGCGGTGGACGGCATCATAGGATCAGTCTCCCAACAACCATAGCCTCGACCGAATTCACTTTCCATTACACCACAACCAAGCAACACTGCTAATGTTTCTTACCAAAACCAAGCTCCGGACTATGCTAGAATGATATCCTATTCCGGAGCAACAACGTCTTATGCACAACTTGCACCACCGCAATAGGCTTAGGCCATGGCTTGGCCAACACAGTAGTATGTGGGGAAAATGCTCACATTTGTGGCATCATCACCCCCACAAATATACTATGTACCACTAGTACAACCTATGTAAGCCCCCACCCCCACTCCACCTGCTTCGTTGGGATAAGTGTTCGCACAACAAAACCGTCCCAACTAGCCTGCCCCCAACAATCAACAAGGGAAAGCTAGAAACAAATGGCCTCACAACCAAGGAAATAACCAACCACAGGGAGGTGGTCAACAACCGAACCCTCCCAACAATGCTGTGGCAAACAGGCTAGCCAAAAACCCCCCATGACCAAATCCACCAAGACACAATGCCCTGTTGCATATAAACCAAAAATGTACACTCTATGATGTCTATGGGCATTACATGTTTGAGTGTCCCCTCATGGCTTGCGCTAAGTAGGCCATTCAAAATGAGGCCCAACAGGATGCCAATGCTACCAATCAAGCCCAACCCAACCAGGAACCATAAGGAACTCCCCCCATGGTGCTTCAAAACCCATTGCTAGTACAAGGATTGGTGTCAATCGCACCCCCTCCCCAAACCCATCCCAACGCTTCGAAGGCACCCTCCATAGCCAAAACAGGTGTTCACCACCTGCTAGCCATGATGACTGAAGAGGTCAACTTGCAAACTCAATAGAATCAGTATGGTACCACCACCGAACCTGTTGACTCATTGATATCATCCACGTCTAAGACAATCAACCTACCTCTTCAGTTACCCCCATTCCCATGCCCCCCCATACATAGAGTTGCCAATAATGCCACAACTAGAGCTACAGTCAGCTATAGCATTGTGGATGATTTGGCCCAAATGCCAACCACCATGTCTGCTCTTGAGGTACTTAAAACATACCCAATGCAACGAAAATATAACTAGCCGCTCTAGGGGCAGTAGACCCCTACGACTCCAATTTAATCACATTTGACACAGAGAATGGAGAGCCGTGCATTCCCTCCACTATCACCTTCCAAATCTCGGTGTCCATCTAGAACTTGGTTGTGCACTGATGCATAGTGGATGAGGGGGCATCCACGTGCATCATGTCTACCTTGGTTTGGAAAAATCTTGGATCACCAATTTTGCAACCGTCCTCCACAACTCTACAGGATTATGATGGACATCCCACTAAATCCCAAGGAATACTCCCTCATGTCCCCATCACGTTAGCTGGGAAGATAGTGTTGATTTACATAGAAGTCATCAATGCTCAACTGGACTACAACCTCCTCCTCAAAAGGATTTACATGTATACCATGTGAGCAGTCACATCAACTATCTTCCGCCTCATGATGTTCCCTCACGAAGGGAAGATTGTGATGGTTGACCAGCTCACTTATCATGATCCGCAAGGGTTAATAGCACCTGCCAACGTTATCCCTACCATCACCACCATTGAGCCGCAAGTGGCGACCACACATGCTAATGTCATCCCTGCAACTAACACTGTGGTTGAAAACACACCAACCTCCCCACCATTGAATGTGAGCCCTGGGTTGTTTATCGATCCCACTATGACTGTTCCTTTCCCGTTGGTGTCACCACCACCAACACAAAAGCAAACTACAAACTTATGCATGGTCTCATTTAGCACCACTGCACCCAAAAAGCAACTGCAACCACAGCCCCAACCACAACCACAACATCGTCCGCAGCCACAACACCAACAACAGCCACAATGTCACCCATAGCAGCAGCATTACGTGCAGCCACAACCACAACCTCACCCCCACATGTAACTAGTAGGGATTTATCTAGGCTCATCTCCAATCCATATGATTCCCTTCCTCTTTCCCCCACCTGGTGTCATGAGAAATCCGATCATGGCCACCTTAAGCTTACCCAACTTTACGTTGGGCATTTCGGTGTGGTATCTTGATCCACTAGCTCAACCAGCAATGACCCAAGTTGTTTTAACGTTGGTGCAACCTATCACAATCGAGTCTCACCCTCTACCTAGTCTGCACAAGCTAACCGCTGCACCTGCACCCGCACCACCCCAACCCAAAAGGGCTAGGGGAAAGAACACCAAAGCCACTATAGAACCATGACAAGTCCCACCTTGTGTCATCTGCAAACAACAGGGCCATCCAACTCATAATTTGCCTGAAATCCCAGTGATCCGTGCACATCTGGATGCCATGGATATGAACAAAAAAATTCCCGTGGTTGAACTCCCAACCGTGCCAGTAGTCAGGAACAAGGCATTGAGGACAAACCATTCTTGCACCCTTTACGGCTTGTATAGACATTACTCCCACCATTGCCAAGACCTGCCTAAATTTTGATTGGCTCCAGCTGACCTCCGTTAACATTCCCTTGAGTCTGAGATCACCTTGATCAAAGAAGCTCACCCCCCACCACCTTCTTCACACACCATATCCATTTACATGATGTCCATTTCTATAGACCCTCTTGTCTCCACCATCACCAACGGTCCATCAGACCCGTCTCTTCCATTGTTTCTGTAACCGCAACCTCAACCTCTGTTACTAGGGAAACAACGATGTTCATTCCCAATCAACATGATCCTTTTCCTTTTCCTACCATCCAAGATCATGAGTAACTCTATCTTGGAAACCTGCACTCTACAGGATTTCACACTGGGAGATCTTGTGTGGTACCTTAAACCACCTACCCTACCTCTAAGGCCCTAGGATGTGTTGACTCATGTCCAGCCAATTGATATTGTGTTGCACCTACCTCCAGGTCCATCAAAGAATCCTATTGTCTCCAGGCCTTCCCCTCTTCATCCAATAGAGACTGGGGGCAAGGCCACAAAAACCACAACCAATACCATTTACATGATCTATAGCACCAGTTACCCTTCCGTCTCATCGGCTGTGGAAGATCCACCTGATCTATCCTGGCACCACTTACGCGATGATGGAGAGATCTGTAAGAACGCCTTTGGTTTTACCCCATTCCATTTAAATCATAGTGTGGAATCATTTCTTCCCATAAAATACCAAATTCTATCACCCTACTGTTAACACCCAAAAAGGGTTCACTACCTCATCCACCCCATTACATGGCTCATTTGTCCATTTTCCTACCATATTTCCATCAAAAAGCCCATAAAACCATCTAAAAAGCCTCCAAAAGGCTTAAAATGCCTCCAAAAGGCCATAAAACCCTCTTTTCCTCCAAAAAATATCCAAAATTCCTCCAAAAAAGAAAAAATCTCCAAAAAACGAAGAAAAAATATAAAATAATGAGGAAAAGGAGGAAAAAACCCTAAACAGTTGAAACCCTAAACAACAAACCCTAACCCTAAACCGGCACTCCACCACTATAAATAAGTGATGGAGACCCATTATTTCATATCCACAATCACAAGTATCCTGCCTCTGCCAAAATTGCTCTTGAAACCCTAGCTCACCCTCGAGCTACGTTCACCGTGAGACCCCCTTTTGGCCCATTTCCACCATTGGAGAAAGAGAAGGAGCAGCTGGAGCTCGGAGCAACCTCTCGGATCAGCGCAACGGGCTTCACCAACCTCCACATTGGAGGTCAGATTAATAAAAAAATCATTCTTTAATTTTTGCTGTTTTGCTTCATGAACATGTTTAGATTAATTTTTATTATTGTTTAGCATCTTTTATTTTACATATTATTGAACTGCTACTAAGGAATCCATTCTCGTTAGTAGGTGCTCTTTCGCACAAGCTAGGGGTAAAACCCTAGCTACAGTTTTGGCGACTCTCCTGGTTTTTATTTTATTTTATTTCCTGTTTCATCCTTTCGGCTGTCGTTTTCGGCCGTCGTAAAACGCAATTTTTTCCTCCGCAGTCACGTCCTGACCGCGTTTTTCATGCCCTTTCCTGCAACTTGAATGCGCCTGTTGGCCGTTTTACCCGCGTCCTGACCGCGCCTTTCCATCTCTTAGCTGCGAACCGACCGCGTCTGTCATCTTTTTTCCTGCGGCTCGATCGCTACTTTTTTCCTGTTTGTTGCGTTCCGACCGCAGCTTTAGGCCAGACAGTCGCGACCTGCGCACGCCTGTTTCCTTCAAACCCGCGGTCCGGCCGCGCGATTTCGCCCCAGACCCGGGATCTGACTTTTGCACTTGTTCCTGCTTTTGAACCCAGCCCCTTTGCTGCCATTTTTTCTACACCTGCACAGCCATCTGTTCTACCTACAGTCCTACAACCTTTTCTACAACAGCATTTTTGTCCCACCTTACAGATTTTTTTTAAAAAAAAATTTCAGCATTGTTTATTCAGAAAATTTTGCACGGTAAAATTTTTTCATTCAGTATTATTGTTATTTAGGAAGTTTCCCCCGTGGTGTGTGGCACTTCTCTTCTGGGTTCATAACCTCACAAGCACACAATCTGTCACCTAATTCAAAGTAAGACTTAAAAACTACTTAACTCAACCAACATTCTAACCCCACTTGGGGAACACAAAAGAATTTTTGTAGTTAGGTAGGATCGGGGGGATAGAATTCCAAAAACACCCCTCGGTTACTTACACTTGAGACATAGTTGTTGTCCAAATAGGGAACCAAAATCCCCTAGTATTTTTTGACACAGTCACAACCGGTTTATCAGAGGGCCTCTCCCTTAGGAGGGTTGAAGTCGTGAGATTGGTTCCGGAGGCCTGAGTGGAATACCGAACTCCATTCAGTAACTGAAGGGCTACCTTTCGCAGTTCTTGGGATATCCCTATATAGGGGTATTGCGGTTAAAGGACCAAGCGGCAGATTTACCTTTATGGATGTGTCATGAACGAGGTATCTTAGTTACCATTCTTCTAGGATTTCACTACCCGGTGTCCCTCCCGGTAGAGGGATACCTTAGCCACTTGGCTTTCCTATTCATATTGTCTGACTTGGATTTCATCACCTTGCAGAGGATATCTCTAGTTGAGTCATAATACTGCTAGTTAGGTGTTTGCATGCTCCCTTACCGCCTTTTGGTCTAGTGAGTCCACCGTTTTTTTTTTCTTTTTTTTATTTTTAGAAAAACTGCTGCTTGTTGGTATTCTGACCATTTTTTTTGACACTCCACCTATTGTAACACAGTTGTTACAGTGGGTGTTTTGAGTTGATTGTTGGCCTAAGTGCCCTATTTTTTGAGCTCTCCTTCTACACACTCGGTTGCATTAGGGTTTTTTGAGCTGTTTTGTAGTTACCTCAACCCACAGAGATTTGACACCATTTTTCACCATTGAGTTCCCGAGACATTCTCGGCGCCTCAAAGGCGAGCCCCCATAGCACGGTTCACTTGACACCACCAGGCCTCGACACAGATCATCATCACTTGATACCACTTATCATAGATCTCGAGCCTTGTAACTTGACTCCACTCGTCAGCGGCATAGGACTCCGTCACCAGATACTGATGCCCCTTATTTTACCTCTGATTCTGAGCCAGAGTCTGAGAACCCCCTTTACACTACCCCTACTAGCCCCATGGCTGGCGTGACTGCCACTCCCATATTGGTCGGGACCGTTGGTGGCACATCCACCACTACACCAGTTACCACACCTGCTATGGGTATGCCCTCCATGGGGCCCCCATTTACCGTTCCCCTCACGACCCCTATTCCCGCAGCAGGAATACCTATTCTCACTCCATCAGTGACTCATACCACCCATGGTGGGGCAGGTCCGTCCTATACCACCTTGGTTCCCCACTTGGGGGCAACCTCCCTCACATTACCTCTCCACTTGGGGGCATCAGCCCCAACTTAATCCAACCCACTACCGTGTCACATTCTTCATCCAGTTTGCCATTCATGGCTAGCCTCAACCTGCCTGACCTAGCCATATTAACCAATGACCCCATCCGACACGACCCTGCGTGGCCTCACATGCCCACCAAGCTCCCCTCTGACATCCCTAAGTTCGAGGGAAAGGCAGGTGAGGACCCACAAAACCATATCATGTCCTTCCATCTATGGTGTTCCTCCAACTCCATAGTAGACGACTCTATTCACCTCCGTTTATTACAGCGCACTTTTACTGGCTCTGCTGCCAAGTGGTATATCGAACAACCCCATGGAACCCATGCCACCTTTACTTCCCTTACCTCGACCTACCTGTAGTTCTTCCATTTACCTGTCCGCTATGATGCAGGCGTTGAGATCCTACTATCATGCAGACAAAACATGGCTACCCACATCACGGACCACATTCATGAATGGCGTCGACGCCATAGTTTATGCAAGATCAAGTTAGACGACTGGATCTTCTTAGACTGGTTCCTCAAATCCCTCCTTCCTATCATTGCTAAGGATGTAGCATCTGAACGACCCCAGTCTGAAGAAGAGGCCATCCTTAAGGCCCAACAATTCGATCTCATTTACGCCGAGTCAGGTTATCTCTATAACATTATACCTAATGCCCCTCGCAACAATTCCTCCCAGCACGATGCGTTGGGGGCATCCCACGCTGTC